>CM059999.1:34377041-34447793 GCA_030463065.1 Aphidoletes aphidimyza
TGGGTGATTTCGCAGTGAATATGAACAAAAAAAAAAACATATAAAAACGAAACTGATTTCAAACAATTTTGATTTTGGCGTTACTTAAAACCCGAATGTATATTTTTTCTTTCAAGCATTTTTTTTCGCATGAAAAAAACTGTGTTCAATTATGAAATTCTATCACATGTCCATCCAAAACGACAAATATTAATGTTTCAGTTGAACGTCGATTCAAATGGACATCGGTGTTCATTCAAATAGACAAATATGACTTCACCCAGATTTTGTACAATGTAATTTCCACTCTTACTTCGGTAGTTATAAGCTACCAACTAATAATATTTGTACTTCCCGATTCAAATTTATTTTGTTTTAACATTATAAAACACAAATTAAAATGTAAACAATATGCTAACAAGAACCAATGCAATGTGAATGTGTCGCAGCAAAATTGACATTGAATGGCATTAATTTAAAAATCGATACGAAAGGTGGCGTTTTGAAATGGAAAAATTTACAATAAGCATTGAATTCAATGTAAACGTCAAAAATGCTGCCAGACTGTGTACAATTCAGACATAACCAGAGTCCTGTACAAGCTGATTCAATCGAGAACTAGTTCTGCAATGTCTGTTTAAAAAGTACGAGTACACAGAAGAGTGTAGGCTTAGGCACAAACTGTAGTCGAGTCCATGCTCTCTACAAATGAAAGTTCAGTATCGAATATAGTATTTAGTTATAGAATTAAGTATACATGCTGGTTTATGTAGAGTTGAACTCCTTCGAAAGTTGGTCACCTTTAAATTGATGTCCGAAAAGACAGAATAATATAAAACGGATCCAAGTCTCGATCCATCCGAGGATATGACAATTTTGTAGCAGGCCAAAAACACAAGCCTTTGATAAGTTCATTCTGACGAGTGAACAAATCAAATCGGCAGTACTTGAACGTGTCACAGTCACCAAATAAGTATTTCCGGTCGCTCAGTGGACAGGCATTTCCGAAGACACTTCACATTGTTATACAACAGCATCTAACAGTGCTTTATGACAGCTATTATTATTTTGTGAATCGATTACTCTACGAAAATTGTCAAGTGATCAAACTCTTATTAAAATGTGAAGTGGCTATTGTTTTTTGAACACGAGATATGATTACAGAATTATTCGAAATGACCTATAAATACTCTGAGCAGTCTGAAATGAAGTCAGTTTCTGTTTGATAATCCAACAAGACAAAGACAAAGACATTTTACAATGAAGTTCTCCTCGGTAGCTATTTTGGCAGCATTCTTGTGCATTGCGGTAAGTGTCGAACTGTCGAAACTATATTAGTTGATGTCTCGCTGAGAAATCAGCCGCAGTTTGAGCATTGTTGAACATCAAACATTGAACAAGCAATTAATCCTTCGACGAACATTTTTGACAGGTCGTGTCCGCAGCACCATCATCATCCGGGCGAAAGGCTTTCAATTCACTGATCAAACTAGGTTCGGACAAAGATGACATATTGGAATTAATATCATGCGCCTTTTTAGTCGTCGGTCAAGTAGTCGCTGAAGATGAAACACTGAAAAAGGAGTTTGAAACAGAAAAAGCTTACATTGGTGAGCTCATCATCGATGAATGGTTCAAGTGCGGAAATGAGGGAAGTGGAGCTGAAAAGTGAGTTGGTTTATTTTGATGTAATTTCTTTGCGTTTCGTTGTGTTGCGTTGCGTTAATTTGTAATTCCAACTAATGCACACGGTTTTTATTGTTTAGATGCAAAGGAAGTGTCCTTGGTGAGATTGGTGCCACTTTCATTCTCTTCATCGAGCGCGTAAACGAGGTAAGTTGCAAGAGTCTTTTTGTGATTTGCAGGCATATCATGTGATTTGAAACTGAATAAATGAATAAATCAAATTGATAGGTAAACAAGGATTTGGCCACGACAATTGAGAAGAATTTACTCCAGTGCTTCTAAGACGAATAAACTGTTGCTCTATCACTCCATCGCTCTCCATACGATCCCGATAACAAATCCGAGTGAAACTTCAAGGAGCTCTATGATCGTATGAAGTATTCCAATTCTGAAGAGTTATGTTTTCCCTTTGAAAAAAATTAATAAAATTCTTTAACTTGATTTCTTGCATACAAAAAAAATCGTTTTATTTCGATACCAATTGAGATTTTAATTGGGAATTCAGAATCTAGATATTTTGGGTGGATTTAAAATTTACGAGGTCGTGTTAGTTTTGATGATGAGCAGATCATTAAGCACGGACTGAGCTTTCGAAATGTGCATTCACTTCGTAAGCTTGATTGATATTCTTTATTGTTCTATTGAAACGAAAAGGTATTATCGTTGAAAAAATAAGACAAAGTGGTCTCTCTTTAAATTGATATTTTATTGAAATATTATTCCGACGTTTCGAATCAGTTGTGATTCTTTTTCAAGGACTAAAATGGGCCAAATAATTCAATAAAACAACAAATTAGTACATATGTTATTTACGCTATCACAGTTGCATGGTAAAACTTACTGTTTCATTAATATCAACTGTGTCAAAGAATAATTCATTAAAAATTAACACGTTAAAAATAGTTTTTTTTTGGATGCAACGAAAACATAAGTACAACCCAAACATTGCTAGTAAAATCTGAACTTGAAATGTCAAAACAATCGTGTTGACAACTAAGGTAAGGGAGATGCTCTAGTTGCGGAACAGCTCCAGTTGCGGGACAGTCGATTTTTTCTATGTTGTAATACGAATATGGCCATTTTGACAACTGTCAAAATTGTCTTTCGACTTTAGCTAATTTTTGGTGAAACACCGAAGTGAATATTCACACTGCTTGCAATAAACCTTGTTCGGATGAAAGTTGCGTATTAACTTAAGCTGATACCCATATAAACTCAATATGTCAACTCAGTCAAAAGTTAGAATTTTTATTCAAAACATCTCCCTTACAATGTAAATGTATATACCGGGTGTTCAGTAACAAAATGTTCAAAATCACCAATGTAAGAAATGACATTGAGGAAACTGAAATGAATTTATGAAATTTGAACAATAAAATCGAAAAACAAATTAAATGAAATGAAAATTAGAATTAATGTAATAAGAGCATTAATGAATTACAATTTCGATTTTGGAAGATTTTTAAAAAGGCTGCTGTAAATGTCGCTAACGTTTTTGGATTCAATGCTCTTAAAATTAACACAATTGTTGCATGCTTTGATACGAAGCTCTTCTAGAAACATCAAGACAAAACAATTACTTGCTCGTAATTCGAAAAATATAATCTAGTACAAAAAAAATTCCATATAATAGGGCGAAATGATGAACAATATATAACTTTTTGGCGGCATTGACATTAGCGCTGTCAAATTTCAGTGAGTTGAAATTGCATTTGATAACACGTTTACTGCATAAATTCATTTGATTTCGATTTAAAACAAAAATCCTTAAAAACAAAAAATTAAACAAGAAACTATCGAAAGTCAGGTTGACATGTCAAATATTTGATAGTATCAATATCAATGTGCTAAACAGCTGTGTATATTGCTTTTCATTTCGGGACATTAGTATGGATTATATGGAATTATGTGGAATTTTTTTGTACTAGATTACATTTTTTGAATTTCGAGAAAATAGTGGTTTTGCCTTGAGAAACATTCGTTTCTTATAAACTTAACTGAACACCCGGTATTTACATTTACATTGTACCTTAGTTGTCAACACGATTGTTTTGACATTTCAAGTTCAGATTTTACTAGCAATGTTTGGGTTGTACTTATGTTTTCGTTGCATCCAAAAAAAAAACCATTTTTAACGTGTTAATTTTTAATGAATTATTCTTTGACACAGTTGATATTAATGAAACAGTAAGTTTTACCATGCAACTGTGATAGCGTAAATAACATATGTACTAATTTGTTGTTTTATTGAATTATTTGGCCCATTTTAGTCCTTGAAAAAGAATCACAACTGATTCGAAACGTCGGAATAATATTTCAATAAAATATCAATTTAAAGAGAGACCACTTTGTCTTATTTTTTCAACGATAATACCTTTTCGTTTCAATAGAACAATAAAGAATATCAATCAAGCTTACGAAGTGAATGCACATTTCGAAAGCTCAGTCCGTGCTTAATGATCTGCTCATCATCAAAACTAACACGTAACCTCGTAAATTTTAAATCCACCCAAAATATCTAGATTCTGAATTCCCAATTAAAATCTCAATTGGTATCGAAATAAAACGATTTTTTTTGTATGCAAGAAATCAAGTTAAACAATTTTATTAATTTTTCTCAAAGGGAAAACATAACTCTTCAAAATTGGAATACTTCATACGATCATAGAGCTCCTTGAAGTTTCACTCGGATTTGTTATCGGGATCGTATGGAAAGCGATGGAATGATAGAGCAACAGTTTATTCGTCTTAGAAGCACTGGTATAAATTCTTCTCAATTTTTGTGGCCAAATCCTTGCTTACCTATCAATTTGATTTATTCATTTATTCAGTTTCAAATCACATGATATGCCTGCAAATCACAAAAAGACTCTTGCAACTTACCTCGTTCACGCGCTCGATGAAAAGATAGAAAGTGGCACCAATCTCACCAAGGACACTTCCTTTGCATCTAAACAATAAAAACCGTGTGCAATAGTTGGAATTACAAAGTAACGCAACGCAACGCAACGAAACGCAAAGAAATTACATCAAAATAAACCAACTCACTTTTCAGCTCCACTTCCCTCATTTCCGCACTTGAACCATTCATCGATGATGAGCTCACCAATGTAAGCTTTTTCTGTTTCAAACTCCTTTTTCAGTGTTTCATCTTCAGCGACTACTTGACCGACGACTAAAAAGGCGCATGATATTAATTCCAATATGTCATCTTTGTCCGAACCTAGTTTGATCAGTGAATTGAAAGCCTTTCGCCCGGATGATGATGGTGCTGCGGACACGACCTGTCAAAAATGTTCGTCGAAGGATTAATTGCTTGTTCAATGTTTGATGTTCAACAATGTTCAACAATGCTCAAACTGCGGCTGATTTCTCAGCGAGACATCAACAAATATAGTTTCGACACTTACCGCAATGCACAAGAATGCTGCCAAAATAGCTACCGAGGAGAACTTCATTGTAAAATGTCTTTGTCTTTGTCTTGTTGGATTATCAAACAGAAACTGACTTCATTTCAGACTGCTCAGAGTATTTATAGGTCATTTCGAATAATTCTGTAATCATATCTCGTGTTCAAAAAACAATAGCCACTTCACATTTTAATAAGAGTTTGATCACTTGACAATTTTCGTAGAGTAATCGATTCACAAAATAATAATAGCTGTCATAAAGCACTGTTAGATGCTGTTGTATAACAATGTGAAGTGTTTGCGGAAATGCCCGTCCACTGAGCGACCGGAAATACTTATTTGGTGACTGTGACACGTTCAAGTGCTACCGATTTGATTTGTTCACTCGTAAGAACGAACTTATCAAAGGAATGTGTTTTTGTGATTTTGGCCTGCTACAAAATTGACATATCCTCATATTGAGTACTGGCATCGATCAGCTATCACCAGCCCTAATGACTGCGAAATGACATTCTACGGTCAAGTGATCAGCAATCGGTTGCATCGTCGATGACAATCTAAATTCCTAGGATGGCACAATTTTCAATTCGATTTTTCGGAAAGATAGGTCATCATCATCAATATACGACACTCACAAAAAGGGCGGTGGAGTTCTCATCGCAACACGTTCGTATTTTCAATGTGAAGAATATACCAATGATAAAATTTCAAAGCTAGAAGCTACATGTATACGTGTTCCTGTCGAATCTGGGCACGTATATATTTACTGTCTTTACATTCAACCATCTGCGTCGGATGAAATTTATCGTTCTCATATTGAAGCTATCGAATTGATGATGTCAGAGGTCAGCCGAAAGGATACGGTGTATATTTTTGGCGATTTCAATTTCGGTAACTGTGTTACCTGGTGTGAAAACGATTCTGGATTTGACTTGATCCCGATTACTGGAGGATGGCAGGCAATTAAGTCGGTAATTGTTAGAAACACTATTGATAGATTGGCAAGTGGTGGGTTATTTCAAATATCAAATTTTCAAAATAAGAGTGGAAATGTTCTGGATACCGTTTTCACTAACTCACCCGAGCTTTCACTTGTGAGTCATGCTGATTTTCTCATGATTCCCGCCTGTAAGACTGATGAATGTCATGTGCCGATCATGTGTACTGTCTTTAACTTGTTTGTTCCAAAATCCTCGATTCGAATTACGAATAGACCAAAATGGTATGACAAACATTTACTAAACCTCAAAAACATAAGAAATAAATTGAATTACATTCGTAATCCCGACTTTTCCGCATTGATTTTTCTCTTGAACAATTTCATTCATCGAACAGTCAGGAGAGAAAGTATTGGTTCTGCCATGAATATGGGCAAAATGTTCAAAACACAAAACATTCTTTGACACAATAAAACAAATTGGCCATCTTCACTTTGCGATTTGAGACTCCTTTCTTGAGATATATTCATATCAAACTTCCATTTTCTAAGAATTTCGTTCATTTTCACACGTATTCATATTCCATGATTTTTCGGCATGAAGATATATTTTGAGCATTGTTCGGATATGTAGAATGAATCAAGAGGACTTCAATATCTTTCAAACGACGCAAACTGCATGAATTTTCATTGAAAAATGCGGCCAGGAGAGTCAAAAATGCGAAAATCAGATTTTGTGTAAAAATGTACTGAAAACCCGACTCACGTGCACTTGAATGCACATATCTCTGGAACGGCTATACCAATATGGCTCAAATTAAATAGGAAACCTCCGGTGACAATACTGTGCAATTTAAGAATCCATTTGTGAGTCATTTTCATTTTTTACAGTTCAATTTTCTGAGAATTTTCTAAAAATTTCGTATATTTTCAAACATGTTCACATTTCATGATTTTTCAGCGTGAAGAAACATTTTATGCACTTTTTGAATACGTAAAACGTCAAGCGCGCTTGAATACCATTCAAATGACGCAAGCAGCATGAATTTTCGTTGAAAAATACGGTCAGGAGAGTCAAAAATGTGAAAATCAGTTTTTGTGTAAAAATGTACTGAAAACCCGACTCACGTGCACTTGAATGCACATATCTCTGGAACGGCTACACCGATTGGGCTCAAATTCAATAGGAAACATCCGGTAATAATTCTGAACAAATTTGCTTTTGACACTTTGGGATTTGAGACTCCGTTCGAGAGTTATCGTGCTAACGTACAGACTACGACGACGACGACGACGACGACGACGACGACGACGACGCCATTTTGCACCGGAGCTACCAGAACCGAGTATCCAAATAAAAAAAGTGAAAATCAAGTTTTGTTCCCATGGTGAACTGAGACTCTGGTCAAAATTTGAGCCCGATCGGAGTTCATTTACTCAAGTAATGTGGAGTTGAATTTTTGAGGCAAAACCAATACTTTTCCTAAGCACATTTCATGTGCGGAAAAGTAATAAACACTACAGGAAATTATGTCATGACAGAATAGTTTCGCATCAACCAGACGAGCAACCATTTATCACGGCTAAACACGAATATGAAGATTACCGCAAGAAACTGTTTTCTCAATTCATTCGTGACCAATCTTCCAATTCCAAAGCTGATCTAAGATCATTCTGGATTCATATAAATGGAAAGAAAGCTTCTCATTCGCTTCCATCAACCGTTCACTTGGGTGATCGAAGTGCATCAAACAACCGGGAAAAAGCCAATTTATTCGCTGAGTTTTTCCAGTTGGTCTACGAGAAGCACCCAGTCGACAATGAACTTTCCTCGTTCGTAAATTGCAGAAATGATAACAATTGTTTCAACATCAATATAACAAACGACTGTATATGCAGTTCTCAGCAGAATGGATCTTACCAAGGGTGCCGGCTTTGATGGTGTCTCATCACTATTTTTACGAAATTGTGCTGAGATTCTTGCTGAGCCTTTGAGCCTTATCTACTCGTGCTCGCTTCGCTACGGAATTTACCCTGATGCCTTTAAAATTGGCCAACTGACACCAATTTTCAAATCCGGACTTAAGACCAATGTTCAAAATTATAGAGGAGTCAATGTGTTACCAAACTTGGCGAAAGTTTTTGAACGTGTAATGTATAGTCAGCTGAAGTTAGTCTTTCCATCTCGCATATCCACATCACAGCATGGTTTTCTATCAAGTCGCAACATCGAAACAAACCTGATGGAAATGACAACTCATATTCACGATGCCTTTGAAAACAACGCACAACTCGACGTCTTTTATGCTGATATTTCTAAGGCTTTTGATTGTGTTAACCCGGCCTTACTTGTAAGGAAATTATCAAAATTTCCAATTTCGAATGAAGTGTTTAGATGGGTGATTTCGTATTTGAGTGACCGATCACAGTACGTACAGATATCGGGTTCAAGATCTGAACCATTCACGGTTTCATCGGGAGTGGGACAGGGGACGGTCTTGGGACCTCTCTTTTTCATCGCTTTTTTCAACGACTCGGATGTACCCGATAATGATATAATTTCTTTAAATTTTGCTGACGACAAGAAAATGGCCAGTATTGTTAGGGATCTGAACGATGCGCAACGACTTCAAAATGCAATTGATCGTTTCTACACTTGGTGTATGGACAATGGTCTCGATGTTAACAGATCCACTAGGGGGAAAGAACTATTGGCATAACTGCGTGTATTTGCATTTCATTCGCGTTCATTTGCAAGCGTATTCGCATAGTATTTACATAGCATACACGAGCGCCACCTATAGGCTGCGAATACGCCATATAATATTCTATGTAAATATATACATTTATTTGCGCTATTTGCAGGCTATTTGCAGCGTTCTTTCCCCCTAGCAGATCCAAATGTAAAATTATTTCATTCCATCATCGAAAATCACCTATCAAATTCGATTATAAAATCAATGGTCAGCAAATCGAGCGTGTTTGTGAAATTCGTGACTTGGGTGTTATGATGGATGAAAAAATAAACTTCAACTCACACGTCGAATACACATGTAACAAAGCGAAGGGTGCACTGAAATTCGTGCTAAGGCAAATGCAATATTTTGATGTTGACGTAATAAAATTACTTTACTCGGTGCTCGTTCGTTCTCATCTGGAGTTCGCATGTAGCGTTTGGTCTCCATATCATCGGACTCAAAAAGCACAAGTCGAAAGCTTTCAGAAACAGTTGGTGATTCATTTGAAAGGTGATCATATACAGCGTATCGCAGGAAATTATTCATTGAGACCATACATTGAAAGATGTTCTGAAGTTGGGTTTCCATCTCTAATTCGAAGACGCATCAATGCAACTGTTTTGTTTATTCATTCAATTATTAGTGACCTTTAAGTTGATGTCCGAAAAGACAGAATAATATAAAACGGATCCAAGTCTCGATCCATCCGAGGATATGACAATTTTGTAGCAGGCCAAAATCACAAAAACACATTCCTTTGATAAGTTCGTTCTTACGAGTGAACAAATCAAATCGGTAGCACTTGAACGTGTCACAGTCACCAAATAAGTATTTCCGGTCGCTCAGTGGACGGGCATTTCCGAAGACACTTCACATTGTTATACAACAGCATCTAACAGTGCTTTATGACAGCTATTATTATTTTGTGAATCGATTACTCTACGAAAATTGTCAAGTGATCAAACTCTTATTAAAATGTGAAGTGGCTTTTGTTTTTTGAACACGAGATATGATTACAGAATTATTCGAAATGACCTATAAATACTCTGAGCAGTCTGAAATGAAGTCAGTTTCTGTTTGATAATCCAACAAGACAAAGACAAAGACATTTTACAATGAAGTTCTCCTCGGTAGCTATTTTGGCAGCATTCTTGTGCATTGCGGTAAGTGTCGAACTGTCGAAACTATATTAGTTGATGTCTCGCTGAGAAATCAGCCGCAGTTTGAGCATTGTTGAACATCAAACATTGAACAAGCAATTAATCCTTCGACGAACATTTTTGACAGGTCGTGTCCGCAGCACCATCATCATCCGGGCGAAAGGCTTTCAATTCACTGATCAAACTAGGTTCGGACAAAGATGACATATTGGAATTAATATCATGCGCCTTTTTAGTCGTCGGTCAAGTAGTCGCTGAAGATGAAACACTGAAAAAGGAGTTTGAAACAGAAAAAGCTTACATTGGTGAGCTCATCATCGATGAATGGTTCAAGTGCGGAAATGAGGGAAGTGGAGCTGAAAAGTGAGTTGGTTTATTTTGATGTAATTTCTTTGCGTTTCGTTGTGTTGCGTTGCGTTACTTTGTAATTCCAACTATTGCACACGGTTTTTATTGTTTAGATGCAAAGGAAGTGTCCTTGGTGAGATTGGTGCCACTTTCTATCTTTTCATCGAGCGCGTGAACGAGGTAAGTTGAAAGAGTATTTCTGTGATTTGCAGGCATATCATGTGATTTGAAACTGAATAAATGAATAAATCAAATTGATAGGTAAACAAGGATTTGACCACGACAATTGAGAAGAATTTACTCCAGTGCTTCTAAGACGAATAAACTGTTGCTCTATCATTCCATCGCTTTCCATACGATCCCGAAAACCAGTCCGAGTGAAACATCAAGGAGCTCTATGATCGTATGAAGTATTCCAATTCTGAAGAGTTATGTTTTCCCTTTGAAGAAAATTAATAAAAATCTTTAACTCGATTTCTTGCATACAAAACAAAATCGTTTCATTTCGATACCAATTGAGATTTTAATTAAGAATCTAGAATCTAGATATTTTGGGTGAATTTAAAATCTACTGAGGTCGTGGTAATGCGTTATTTGCAGCTTCAGCGATTGGAATTCTTTTTAAGATCTAATATTCTTCGTAGTTTGTGAAATACGACCCTGTAGAAACGAATAGGTGTTATTATATGAGAAATTAACTGTAGATTAGGGTGATTCAAAGAACCAACTTTTTCGAATTTTGACTATTTTTACTGTCTCGATTTATTTTCATAGGAGGTTGGGTAAAAAAATAAGCCTATTTATGCACATCGAAATGGGCTAATTTGACCGAATTTAACTGGGAATGCCATCGAAAGATGAAAAATATACTTTGTTCCTTCAGTTTTAGCCAAAAAACGAGCATTTTCGCCTCAGAGTGCCAATTTTTGAGATTTGATGCAATAAAAGTACACGAAAAAGTCTACCAATTGCTCCCAAGCTCTGCATTACCCATTAGTCAGGTACAAAAGTAACTCTGAGAAAGTTTGAACACAATCGGGACTACTATTACATGTACAGATCGGCTAAAAAGTGGAGTTTTCCCTCAAAATTGTCGATTTTCGACCTTCGAAACACGGGGGCCGCTGAGGTGTCACTTGGCGTGACCGGAAATTGCTGAAATTTTGGGAAGCTTATTTTTTTACCCAACCTCCTATGAAAATAAATCGAGACAGTAAAAATTCGAAAAAGTTTGTTTTTGAATCACCCTACTGTTGATGTTTCTATCACGGGTATGAAACTGCAGCAACAATAACATACTATTTTCGCAGTTTGAAAAACACAGTGGATTGTCTTGCGCCAAGTGAGTAGAGCTGTAAAACAACCGAAGAAGAGAGCAACAAAAAGTCTACTCGATGATTTTTCTAGTTTTTGAATAAAAATCTTATCAACTGGCATTAAGCAATAATATTTTACTAGTCTATCAGTAGAGTCGTGACAATCTAACTCGACACAACAGAATACATAGCATTGGTTTGTACCTGTTCAGAAAAATGTATATTTATTTATTAAAACTCTCAACAAAAAAACTTCTGGTATTTTCCAAAATCTATATTTCAGATACATTAATAAAGTGAACTTAACACCAACATGTGTAAATAAAAAGCAAGCACAAATAGAAGAGTATAATAGTTAAAAATTAGAAAATTTTGTAATTTTAACTTTGTTTCTCATATCTGAAGCTTCTAATTGCTTTGGATCTACTGTGTATGTAGCAATTGATACGAATATCAATTTAGCACTAACAACGGAATTCCATAAGTTGGCCACATGTTCAGCAAACAATTCGATCGTTTAAAAACTTACTCATGTATGTGCAAAGTTTTGCATCATGGGATAATTAACGGATGCAAGTTCCACTAATTTTTGCTAATTTTTACAGTTCGATTTTTAATAATATATCTGAGATTGAAAGACAAAAACAAATTTTATTTTTTTGTTTTTCTTGATGATATTATTTGCGCAATACTATTCATTTTGAAAGAACTACTGTTTATACTTATAAACATGCTTTTATTAGTTAATCACGTTTATTTTATATTTATAGTTTTTTGGCATGTACGATGTTTATGTTTAGATTATTTGTCACGTATAATTTTGATATATATATAGGATGGGATTTTCTAACTGGAGGGTATTGCATAAACGATGTTTACAATAACAATTCTACAATTATCAGTAAAGTTGACAGTTGAGTACGTTTTTACATAGAATTGTAAAGGTGATTTACTATCTAAAATAAATTGAATTACATTCGTAATCCTGACTTTTCCGCATTGATATGAAGTTTTGTTTTCATCTTATTTAATTCGTCGACTAGTCAAGAGTGAACTAGTATTGGTTTTGCCATGAAAACGGGGAAAATGTTATTTTGTCATTTACTACATCGCAATATGGGTAATTTTTAACACAACATTTTGCTGCTGTGAGCTACACAATAAAACAAATTGGCCATTCGCACTTTTCGATTTGAGAGTCCTTTTTTGAGAAATATTCATATCGCAATTCGATTTTCTAAGAATTTCGTACATCTTCACAATTTTCAATATACCATGGTTTTTCGGCATAAAGATACATTTGGTGCATTTTTCGAAATATAAAACATCAAGAGGACTTGAATATCTTTCAAATGACGCAAGCAGCATGAATTTTCGTTGAAAAATACGGTCAGGAGAGTCAAAAATGTGAAAATCAGTTTTTGTGTAAAAATGTACTGAAAACCCGACTCACGTGCACTTGAATGCACGCCGCTCCGGAACGGCTAGACAAATATGGCTCAATTCAATAGGAAACATCCGGTAATAATTCTGAACAAATTTGCCTTTGTCGCTTTGGGATTTGAGACTCCGTTCAAGAGTTATCGTGCTAACGTACAGACTTCAACGACGACGACGACAACGACGCCATTGTGCACCGGAACTACCAGAACCGAGTATCTAAATAAAAAAAAGTGCAAAGATTTGTTCTCATTATGAACTGAGACTCTGGTCAAAATTTGAGCCTGATCGTTAATCATTTACTCAAGCAATGTGGAGTTGAATTTTTGAGGCAAAACCAATACTTTTCCTGAGCACATTTCATGTGCGGAAAAGTAAAAATGACTAATAGTAAAGTCGACCAATTCAGTAAACTTTTACATAAAATTGTAAAGTTGATTAACTACTAAAAATGATAGTAAAGCACCTTTACAATTCTATGTAAAAGTATACTCAACTGTCAACTTTACTAATAATTGTAGAATTGTAATTGTAAACATCGTTTATGCAATACCCTCCTGTAAATCAGTCTTAAATTTGAGTTCATCAATAAAGATTCATAAATTATAATTCAAATATGTTTTATTTAAATAACTGCACTGCTAGTTTTTGCTAGTGTGGACCAAACCATGGTGTGCATTATGCAGTGTGCACAATACACTGACATCACTCAGACAGCAAACAAATACAAAGTCACAGCAAAAGTGTGTATACTGTAAAGCGTTAGCAGCCGGCTGATGTAGTGAAAGAAAAATTGTATATTATTATTGTGAATACACTAGCTCGTATCAGAACAACGTATGAAAATCCATTAGCAACGTCGAGTTGTGATATGACTGAATGAACAGATGTGAACACGCACAACTTAAAAAAAAAATAAGATGCCAAATGTCTTAATATGGAATAAGACGATATAGTGTATTCTGAGAATAATACATGTTTTATTCTATCTCTGTCGCATTCCTTGGCTGTGTCTGTATGAGTATTATGTTTACTCTATGAATCACACGGGCGGAGTGAGTGAATGACAGAAAAAGAGCATTTCTTACTGAACGCGAGTAATTTGTTTGCTCTCCTTCCAATATTCTTTCATTTCCTCATTCTCTTAGGTCGTATTATATCCGAATAATAAACAGAGAATATGACAGCAAAATAGCTGTGTGTAGCTCAACAAGTCTTTACGTGTTGTGCCACCAATATATTCATACCGTCAATGTGCTTGTGTTTTGCACACATTTAAGCGGCGCATTCTACATTTTTAAAATACATGTCTGATATAAATGTACAGTATACACAGGAACACTAATCTCAATTTATTCGCTCAAAAAATGAGTCATTTCGAGTCTGATAGCCGAAGCATTAGCTTTAGCACTTTGTGATTCAAAATAAAGTGAAATAATTAGAAATATATTATTGAATTTAATGGTTGCGATTAAATTTAACACAAAATGATTGAAAAATATCTTTGAATTGGAAACAAATTCACATAATATGGTTTTTTGATGCTTGATGTTAAAATGATGTGAACTGGACTTTGAAACTGGGATGATTGACCGACTTAACTTTGAAATCAAACATCTGAATTTTTTGTTTATTAATTTTTTTTTTACAAATGAAGGGCATTAGAAAGCTATCTCAATTTTGTACAGACTTGCAAATAAGTGTTTTTTTTTATAAACTGTGTACAGTAGGGTGTATCAATTTCGATTTTCGTTTGAAATCAAAAATGGAGGGGTGGCACCAGTTAGTACTAGTCAAAACAAGATTTTTACTTTTCCGCACACCACGTGATGCGTAAAAGTATTGCGATTGGCCCAAATTTCGGAAACCCCAAAAATGAGTTTTCTATAAGTTTGGAACCCATAGGAATGCAGTGGAACCGTTTTTAGCTCATGTTGATGTGGGGCTGTGGCACGTTGTCCGCCGTCCGCCGTCCGCCGTCCGTTGTCCGGTGTCACGTTTTTTGTTACCACGATAGCTCAAAAACGACTCCACCGATCGATTTCAAATTTTCACCATTGTTTGGAAATTATTAGACTTAGATCCCATTAAATTTTGAGCAATATTGATATAGCCGTTTTGGCGCACCATGCTCTCAAGTGAATATACGTTTATTGCCCTAAAAATGCCATTTTTGAGCGAAATTACCACAATTAAGCCTACTGATTGTTTTTCGAGAGCCCATTTCACTTTCCTGGGCCAAACTATATTAGTTCTGAGATTCTTTAATACAATCATTCCATATTTGATGTGAAATTTCTCAAATTTGCAGCCAAAATAGACGAAATTCATAAAATTCGTACACGTACGCCATACGCAAAATTATGAATCAATTTGCGCTCAAATCCAATCTTTGACTCATGGATCACTATTACAAATGGTTTGGACTTCATAGCACTAAGATTCCATCAAATTTTGAGCAGTATTGTAGTAGTCGTTGAGGCGCATGACTGACTCAAGCGAATGTGGCTATTTTGCTTGAAAATTCAATTTAATATGGAAAGTACCGCGAATATACGTACTAAATGTATTCCGCGGGTCCATTTGACTACCCTGGGACAAACTATAATGGTTTTGAGATTTAAAAATTGAATCATTCCATATTTGTGGTCATAAAATAGATTGGATTCAGAAAATAGGTGGAACCACAAATTTTTGACTCACTGCTTCGAACCCATATAAACTGCTTATTTTGTAGAAAAAATGGTCTAAATGAAATTTGAGGTCGATTGGATGATGTTTTCTTGTAATTTCACTATGTTTACTTTCACATTAAAACTAATTTTACAAAATCACTTGATGGTAAAAAGTGCGGAAAAGTAAGCCTTACGCATGTAAGCCCATTTATTTTGTTTGTGGACCATATGCAAAATTTTATTTCCTACAGAGAAAAAGGTCACTTTTTTCGGCCATTCTTCACTTGTTCCATAATAAAAATTTCAAACTAAACCAGGAAAATGTCTTGAGTAACATAAAAATCATAAATTGTGATCCGAAAATCTATATATATAAAAATCAATGTAAATCCGTGACGTTCGCCTACATCTCGAGAACGGCTGATCCGATCCAAACCAAATTTTCACCATACCTTGGGGACCTCCTGGAGATGGTTTTAGGCTATTAAATCGGTCGAGTCGTTCCCGAGATATGGCACTTCAAAGATGACCCCTTCCAGTTCCATACAAATGCAAAAAAACAACAACAAAAACACGAAAACGCATGGCGTGGTGAGAAAATTCAAACGCTTCTGTTTACCGTATGTTCTTTGTTGTGCTATTCATTCAACTACGTTGAGAAAGTAAGAAAAACAAAATCTGGAAGTGGGTGTTGGTGGACCCAAGGATTGACCAGAACTGCTCTCAGTTCTGGAAGTGGGTATTGGTGGATTTTCAGGATTGGCTAGATCAAATGTCCCAAATTTCCCAAATGTCCCAAATGTCCTAAATATCCCAAATGTCCCAAAAGTACAAAAATTCGGAAAAATTCGGATAAATTAGCGCAAAATGAAGTTTCAACATGGACAAAAATCGGGAATCTATGCAATTGAATGTGGTGTTTGCAGGAGACGATACATAGGTCAAACAAAACGCAGTTTATCGACGCGATACAAAGAGCATTGCGCTTGCGCTAAAAACTGTAAACATAGGCAATCTGCGTTTGCCGATCATGTGTTGAACGTAAATCATTGACCACAGTGTCAAATTGATAAGAACTGTGAATCAATATCACAGACTATACGCTTATGAGAGTTACTTTATTGAGAAAGAAAAAGAGGCATTGAATGCAGAGGATGGTGTTATAAAGTCGACTCTATCTGCGCTGATTTGACAATTTCTTTTTCCACCCGCGTTCGAAATGCGCATTCATTTTTGTAAGTTTGATTGAATTTTTCGTTTGAACTCATAGGTTTTGACATAGCCTCCAAGGTCTCAGATGACCCCCCCCCCCCTTAACTTTTCGGACCCCCTGTGAATTCGTGGACCCTCTACGAATTTTCGGAGCTGAGGACCTTTTTTTTAGGTCTTCAACTTTTCTGAGACCCAGCTTACACTAGATAGAATAGATTTTCAAAAGTGATGACCTTTTTTTTAGGTCCTCAACTTTTCTAAGACCCACTTTACACTAGATAGAATCGTGTATTTCGTCAAAAAGTCAAAGCATTGAGGGATATGATTGTAAAATTGAAAATATTTGGAGATTTGCGCTGCTGGATGTATTCGATTTAATGGCAAAAAAGAGGATTGCCACACGCACACATTTTGATATGGCTGGTGTGCAAAATTACACCGGTTCAAACTGATGACATCATATCAGCTGAAATTCCAGATGAAGCTACAGATCCAGGCTTATTTAAGATTGTCAAGAAAAATATGATTCACTGCCCTTGCGGTGCACCGTGCATGATCGATTGAAAATGTTCAAAGCGGTACCCAAGGGCATTGACTTCTGACGATGGATACCCGTTGTATCGACGTCGGTCGCCAGAAGATAATGGCCATACAGCAACAATCAGAATGCAAAATCAAGACATAGCCATTGATAATCGTTGGGTAGTGCCATACAACCCATTGCTGTCAAAGACATTTCAGGCTCATTTCAACGTAGAAATGTGCAATTCAGTAAAGTCAATAAAATACATCTGCAAGTATGTCAACAAAGGCAGTGATATGGCTATATTTGGAGTAGCTGATGCCAACACAAACGATGACATTGCACAATACCAAATGGGCCGCTACATCGGCACAAATAGAATTTTTTCATCTCCAATTCATGAGCGATATCCAGCAGTTGTACATTTGGCAGTTCATCTCAAAAATCGTCAACGTGTTTATTTCACGGATCGAAATGTACTGCAGAGAGCTGCACAACCACCAGAAACAACATTGACTGCATTCTTTAAATTGTGCGAAAGTGATGAATTTGCAAGAACATTGCTCTATTCAGATGTACCGCATTACTTGCGGTAGTTTCTTAAAATTTCTTAACACCAATGCTAGGAGTTTTCATTATGTTTTCGTAATTTTTTTTATGGGTGTAGCGAAGCACACCGGGAATTAGCTAGTTAAGAATAAAGTAAATGTAAATATCGATAATTATATTTTGAATGACTTTTCTTACATTTGTTGTGGAAAAACAGCTATTTTGACACATTTTTTTCAAACGACCTTCCGACCTGTAGGAAATAAAATTTTGCATATGGTCCACAAACAAAAAAACCTTGTTTTGACTAGTACTAACTGGTGCCACCCCTCCATTTTTGATTTCAAACGAAATTGATACACCCTAGTGTACAGACTATAGTCTTATAATATTGCATTGGTGCCCGGTCAAAATCCCGAAAATGAAAATCCATAATACAAAAATCCATAAGTCAGAATCTCTAATGACAAAAATATATAAATGTTAAAATCCACACTACAAAAATCCCGAAAATAAAAATCCATAAAACAAAAATCTATGAGGAAACATTCATAAGGAAAAATACTTGGGGCTGATTGCAGATTATCAGGCCAAAACATGCACTAATATTCCCTGATATTCCAATTTATGTAGAGAAATGTACACCCACTCAGTAAATACAAAGGGTATTATTTTATTCTCCCAGAGGGCTAATTTCTGCATTTTTTCTCCTTGGAGGAATATCGGCAGAATATATTCCTCTTGGGAGAATAATGCACTTTCTAAACACTGTTGCTGAATCGGTTTGACATCAGTCAAAATATATTGACATTTCAAAAATATTCCTCCATGGGGGAAAAAAGGAGTAGAATATTCTCCCATGAAGAATATATGCAAAAATTCGCCCTCTGGGAGAATAAAATCGTACTCTTCGTAGTTACTGAGCATTCACAATATTCACTGCCGTGCATATTGAGTATTCTCAATCAGGAATATTACTGCACATCACTGCATATTGATGAATTAATGGTGTTGCCCGATGTTATATCATTGAATATGTGCAAAATATTCCACAATATTCCATAATATTCCATTATATTTGGCGTTGCAATTACCCCCTAGGAAAAATATGAAAGGAAAAATGCCCAATTGAAATATTTTCGGCGCCGCGCCGATGAAATGAACGATGATGAAACTCTTACTTATTTACGAGGCATCGCCAACAATCTCACTCTATAGTTTTTCAATATTTTCTCGGTTTATTATATTTTGAATCATTTCTTTTTTATTATTTATTTATTCAATTTTTCTTCATTTCATTTGCTTTTTTCATATGTTAATCAAAAAAAAAATATTTTTGAATTACGATATTTCACTGAAATCATGTCATCTTACTGGTTCAGAATATAAAACAATGTTTAAAACTAAATATATTTCTATTAAAATATTTATAAGGAAAAATATGAACGGAAAAATGCCCAATTGAAATATATTCGGCGCGGCGCCGAATGAATTTTTCCTTATAGATTTTCCCTTATAGATTTTTGTTTTATGGATTTTTGTAGTGTGGATTTTAACATTTATATATTTTTGTCATTAGAGATTCTGGCTTATGGATTTTTGTATTATGGATTTTCATTTTCGGGATTTTGACCGGGAGTCTATTGCATTGTATTGAATTTAGATTTGAGAGGTAGCCGGTTTGCTTACCATACATTTTAAATGATGATTTGTCGCCATAATAGCTGTGTTAGCGCAATGTAATTCTTATAGAAAGCAACCGGAAATTCACCGTTTTCGACTTACTTTTTCAACTCGTGCCGCGCTATATCAATCCTTTAAAAAAAGAAATTATGACATAACTGATTTTCATTGTCCATAATTAAATTGTCGTAATACCGAAACAAAAATAACAAATTATTTTTTTATTTGTTTACACTATAGTATAGTTGGTGCACCTGAACAAATTTATTTAATAAAAACAGACATTGCCATTTGAAAAAATGTGTGAGCTTTGTCTAATTTGTGTGAATTTTGCCCGACTTCTGTGAAAAATATCCAAAGCAAAAATCTATGTGAAACTATTTGTGTGAAAAAAAGCAATTTGATCGTAATTTCGTACAACTTTTTTATTTCCAGTAGCATTTTTGACAACATCGACTGTTGTTGACAATGTCCGACATCATGAATGTCGACAACGATATATTGCTTAACCATGTTATCTTGCCACGGGTTTTACCTCAAAACAAATCAGCGAATTTTCATCGATTGGAGCTTGAGCTAATAAATCAAATGGTTCAGAATGTGGTGAATTTGTCCGAGCAATTGCCACCAAAAACAGTCGAAGTATTCGAAAAGTTGGAGAGAATTCACTGCGAACTCACTCCGCAAACGATTTCAAGGGAAATCAATGCATTACATCCCGGTGATACTTTTGCCATGTTCGTGCGACGCCAAAACTGTACATTCATCATTCACGTTCCTCGTGGTGAGAGTGCTGACGTCAAAGAATCGCAAAATGTGATCGTGGCCACATTTCCCGGCAATTTACACCCGAGCAAAGTTTACGAGCATGACAGTGACATCGAGGTATTATTTCTCATTTCATCCGAAAATATCAATTACACTGGTCGACAAGGTTTCTGACCCAGAGCAACGAAATATATGGTGTTTTAGTACTTAGTGGCCTGAGTCAAAACCCCAAAGGATTTGGTCGGGTCGGTTCGATTTGTCGAGAAATCGACCAAAATCGATTTTCACCGTTTTTTGGCCCGAAAAGTCGAACATTTTCGCATGTATCTCAAAAACTACGTATCACATCATGTTCAATGAATACGCGTTGGAAAGGTATTTAGATTCTTATCAATTTTCGTGCATAATACGTCCAAATTGATTGAGCCGTTCCAAAGTTATTGACGAAAGAGTGGATGGGTGTCTACCGGAAAATTGACGTTTTGTCACAAAATTTCGACTTTGAGACTTTATTTCACCCAGAAATCTTTTTCAAAGTCCATATTTCTTTTTTCAGGATCCGATTTCTATCTATTACAAACATATTGAGTGTTTTAAAACGAAGCTTGAGCTAAAAATGATAGTTGTATGAGCATATTTGTAAACTCATCAAAAGTCGAGTGCGAAGTGGAAATTTTCATGGGCGTAGGGATATGTCAAAAAGAGCATATTAGAGAATTTTCATGGTCATTTTCGGATTTCTCAGGTCCGAATTAGTCGAGTTTGATATAATCTGTAGGGTTTGTAGTTTGGTTGCGACATGCGTTTAAAGTTTACCATTTTGTTTGCACAATTTTGTAGTATATTCTAGAGTATATTTTGTACGTACTAAAATGTGTGCCTAGAACGCTGAATTTCAATCGCATGTTGCAGCCAAACTACTAACCCTACAGATTCCATTTTTATATCAAACTCGACTAATTCGGACCTGAGAAATCCGAAAATGAATCAACCGAAAATGAATAAATCAACGATTCTGATTCGATAGCCATTAAAATTGTAAACCTTTTGAAAAGTATTCGATACATTGCCTCAGATTGGATTGAAAAAATCAACAACACAATACATATGGGAAAAAATTCGAACGAAAAAACTAAACGGGAATTGCGCTTGAAGTTAATTTACGTTGCCATCACCGGGGCCATGACATTTTTCATTCATCCACAACACAAGTATTACAAGAGGATTTTCTCCAACGATATTCACAACAACCTCACAGCATATGGTATGTGGTTGCAATTCAATATTGCTAAAAAAAACAATATTCTTATGTATACGAGCAATGAATACTGTCTGCCATCAAATCTTCAAATGTTTCTTCGTCTGACTGAGAGCATCGGGGTGCATTTGGAACCAACAATCAAGACTATGATCAAACAAAATCCAACGGAAGCATATAATCTGATTCAGAAGCAATGGTCTCGTGCGACTCATCAATCATTTAAAAAATACTACTTTTACAAAATATTTCCACAAATATTGGTTGTTGATGCTGTAATAAATTCTGTAAAAAATATCATCACCATCGATATAATCACTGGACAATTTTTAGTCAATGGTTTGCCTGTGTCACTTCTACCGTCGAAAATAACGAAGAGCAAAATTTATCAACGATTTTTTGGAAATGTGGCATTTGAAGTACAACCGGATGGAACAAATACTTATACCACTGCGCAAACGTACGCTGGCTGCAGTTATGAGTTTAAAATAGACAAAACTATCGTTATCAAAGAGCGAAAAATTGGTAAATGGGAAAAAGAGTTCGTGCCTCATGAAATGTTCGAACATGAATTTTCCTATTTTTTTATCAATGATTACACCCATTGGTTGAACGATGAAGCCAAATGCATAGAATTTCGACCGCGAACATTCGATCGCCAACATTTTTCAACGGAAACTACAGTTGTCTACCAATTACATTTTGATATTGAAAGTTCACACAAAAAATTATGGCCTTTGATACACGTAAAAACAAAACGTGCAATGCTGAATATAACGAAGCAAAGTTATCGAAAGATTGTCGATCAACTATCGCGTTTGGAGCAATCAAAATACATTCACGTGCTGCTGGAGAGTTCAGACGTGGCGACAGCCGAACTCTTCAGAATGAATTTAAAGTTTAAAATTGAAGTCCCGAAATCGCAGCAAGGTGAAATCGTTTTAAAGTCAAATGAATTTAGTGGAATGTTTATTAGTCGCACACAAAATATCGGCACATTATACGGGCTCAATCACGGTTTAATTCTGGAAAACTGTTCCAATGCGAAAACAAAAATTTTACTCATTCCGCACGGAAGTATACGATCAAAGTGTAGCAATTCGCATGTATCGTTTGATATCGATACCGCGAATGACCTTCGAAATCCACCATTTTTCCAATATCAAGTGGACGAATTTTGTCAACAATTTAAAGCAAGCAACAGGAGCCACACTTCATGGTTTTATTTGGCCTATTTACATGCGGTCACATCACACGGTGAAGTTGAACCGTTCATTGGAATGTCGGGTACTGAACGAGCACTGCAAATTTTGCAGTCTGCATTCTGTTGGTCAACATCACCATACGAACCAGAAGCCTTGGAAATGTTGACAGCAATTGCAAAATTGACACCAATTAGAAAAACGAGAAACAATTATCAAATTGTTGAGTGGCCAACAAATGTTCATCCTCGTGCAGCCCAAGACTGTTTCGTGTTTATAGTTCAAAAATTACTTGAGGACAGTCAACGGTTGCATGGGCTGTACTTCAAAAATTCAGATGCAGTTCTAAAAATAGAAAGCAATTTAAAGTTAAATGCACGAGACCATCGTCGTTGTCAACAGCTTAACCCAAATTTACTTGTGTCGAGCAAATTCATTGAGCATGAAGAGTTGAAAACGTCATTGCCAAAACCAATTCACGTTTCGTTCGCCTCAAACACACAAATCGTGTCCATTTCGTACCATCGGCAAAAGTGCTATGTGAAAAATTCACTCAAATTGAAAGATTTCTTAACTAGTGGATCACAATTGAATGGGATCGCTAATATGGAGTGTCTTCCGAATCTATTGATTCATAACGTGTACGAAGGATTCCGAGATTATTTCGCACGCAAACAAAAATTCAATCGTGAGTAATTTGCGTTAATTTTGAGCGTATTTGCTCATGAAGAAAAAGAAATCGAACCAATTTTGGCATTGCAAGCTGTGGCCATGAATCCAAATGCGTTTTTAGATCCACCATTGGTCAGCATTTTTCACATTTCAGAAGGAACTTATAAAGCAAACGTTGTGTCATCTGTACTAAGAAACTACTACACAAAACCGTTCGAACTCCGTATCGATTATTCCGCGAGCTTTTATGATGATGAAGAAACCAAAGCCCAAAAGCGGGAGAAAAAAGCAGAACAAATGGGAAAACAAAAAGTGCATGACTCTCAACTTAAATTGATAATAGACAGTTTGACGGATCAAGTTACTCGACAATGGCCATGTGATTCGGTCACTTTTAATGAAATAATTGATTTTGAATCTATTGATTTTGAAATAGCCTTCAACGAAATAAATCGAAAGCTAACAATTTGGCATAACAATTTAAAGCTGAATGCTTTCATTGAATGTGTTGAATTTCAACTAAATTCAATTTCCTCGTCATGCCCCGGCCTCATACTACCGAACTATCTCCCGTCTGTGGCACCTGTTGCGAAAAATTGGTGCAAATTCAACATAGAATTCGAAACCTTAATCGGTGAAGCATTACACGCAAAAGTGGCCGTGATCAATGAGGCGCAAGACGTATGGCGAATGAAAACGAGAGCGTTACAGCATCCATCGAAGGCATGGTGGGCTGTAATAAATAGTATCATGGACTCAAATAAAACACACCATTTGATTCAAGCGGGAATATTCCCAAGAATGGTTCCAACTGTTTTTCTACCGAAAATTATTGATAATGAAACCGATGAGCGTTTAAGAGCTTTGATTGGCACTTGGGCCATGACAATCGCTCATGAACAACGACAAAAACGTATCCAGACTTACAAACAACGGCCAGAGCTTAAGGCCGCTCTGGATAGAGAAACCGAAAATGAGCCCCATTTAAATTGGAAGCCGTGCGATCGACCGGAATGGGTAATCTTTGAAATTGAACAAGATTTAACAATTCGTCGTATTCAAATTGAGATCGCCAAGCGAATGATTAATCCTCCAAAGAAAGATGGAAACGACGCCAAACACTCGGTTATGCAGTTGAACATGGGCGAAGGAAAAACGGCCGTTATTGTTCCAATTTTGGCTGTGGTTCTAGCCGATGGCACTCAAGCGTGTCAAATCACGGTTCTCAAGTCACTGTTTTCAACCAATCTAAAAACCTTGCGTCAGTACTTAGGTGGATTGTTGAATCGACGGATTTACACATTTCCTTGCCGTCGTGACATGAGACTTTCATCCCATGTACTTCAAATGTTGACCATCTATGATGAATGCAAAAAGGAAAAAGGTAAAATTGGTCGAATTTTATTGTCAATTTCTACATGAATGTTAATTAATAAAATTATTTTACAGGTGTAATTGTCACGTTACCAGAATATCGATTGTCATTCCAACTCAAAATATATGAATTAATACAGCGTTCAGAATTTGAAGAAGCGAAGACATTTTTGAAATTTCATAAATGGATCAATGCAAATGTGCGAAACATTTTGGATGAATCGGATGCAATTTTGCAACCAAAATATCAATTGATCTATACCGTTGGCAATCAATTGCCGCCTGATGGTGAATCACAGCGTTGGCTCATTACGCAGGCATTGCTAAAACCGGTTCCAAAGCACATGCAACGCCTTTATACGAAGTACGGTGATGAAAAAATCGAATTCGATTCGAAATACGTTGAAAATGGACACGTTTTTGGATCACCACAAGTTAAACATCGTTCCGATGTGTTCACTCCGTGCCGAATTATCGATGACACTATGTTTGGCGTATTGAAAGCGGCATTAATTGAAGATTTTCTTGAAGGTCGGCTCGACATTGACTCTCCGGAAATTGTCGGATCGGATAAAGAATATTTGAAACTGATTTTAACTCAAAGAGAAATCGATCGAAAAACATTTGATGCAGTTGAGAAATTACCACTGTGTCAACGCAATACGGTCATGATTCTAAGTGGTTTGCTGCGATTTGAGGTGTTGAAATTGGTACTGACAAAACGTTGGCGTGTAAATTATGGTGTTGATGGAAATGGTCGACGCAAAATGGCCATTCCGTTCAAAGCAAAAGATGTTGCAGCCGAATTAACCGAATTTGGACATCCGGATGTTGCCATTTGTTTTACACAAATGAGCTACTACTATTCAGGTAAACTTAATTTTTAGCATTCGTTTTTGAATTCATTCGTTCATTTACTTTGAATTACAGGCTTGAGTGATGGTCAACTTCTCAAAGTGTTCAGCATTTTGGAAAACTTACAAGATGCAACAGCAATCTATGGGAAATGGATACAAAGCATTTCACGGGAGCTCGTCGACACCTCAATAGAGTCATATAAAGGTGTCAATTTGGATGATCCAAGCCAACGTGACACATTGTTGTTCCCGTTGCTGCGCTTTAATATGCACGTCATCGATTTTTGGTTGTCCAACGTCGTTTTTCCACACGAAATGAAAATCATTGAAAATAAATTGATGTGCACGGCCTGGGACTTATGCAGTGATCATCTACAACATCTTGTTACCGGATTCAGCGGTACGAACGACACCAAAAATATTCTTCCTCTGCCGATTCAACAAAACGATCTTGAGGAGCTTGAAAGCACCAACGAAAATATGCGTCAGATTCTGCTGCAGCTAGAGAACAAGTCATATGAAAGTTTGCCGTCGAACGTGAGTGGAAAGCAAATTCTCGAAAGATTGACAGAGCGAAAAATTCCAGTGCTTTTAGACTCGGGCGCTCTAATGCTAGAGCTGAATAACAAACAGGTGGCCATAGAATGGTTGAAAATGGATCCAAAAGCCACATATGAAGCTGCCATTCACTTCGATGCACGTGACGTCTTGCAAACAATCGATCGAAATGGAAACGTTATTGAATTTGATTGTTCAGTTTATCGTGAAAACTTAAGCAAGTGTCTAGTTTATTTGGACGATGTGCACACTCGAAGAACCGATTTGAAGTTTCCATTGCACTACAAGGCGTGTGTGACTTTGTCTGGCGACATAACACGCAATAAAACGGTTCAATCGTGCATGCGAATGCGCCAACTCGGCAAAGGCCATTCGATTGCATTTTGGGCCTCATATGAAGCTGACATTCGCATACGCAAAATGTTCAATTTAAAATCCAATTGTCATGTGACGAATAAAAATGTTGTCGATTTCATTTCCACTAACAGTCAAGACTTTGAAACCACAAATATGGTTCACTGGGCAGCAGCCGGTTTAAATTATATAAAAAAATTGATTGGACACAAGCTATTTGAAAATGCCAGCGATATAAAGTCGATGCAAGAGATGTATCGAAGGTGTGTGGATGCGGAGTTTGTAAAACTTCATGATATGTACGGTGAAAAGCAAGAGGCTCTCCTCACAGAAATCACATGTGCAAAATTCAGTAAGCTCATTTGGAGTAATATGGGTAACAAGGAAATCAAATCCTTTATTCGGCAAATGCAAGACGATGTATTCGAAAAAATTAAGTGCACACGCTCCGAAATTAAAGCAATTCACCCATGCGCTGGATGAAGAGCAAGAGAAAGAACTGGAACAAGAGCTGGAAGAACAGCGTGAGGTTGAACGTCTACCGGGAGCACAACCAGCAACACCCACATTTGATGAACAATTGGAGCAATTGGTTTTAAATGGTGCAAATGATGACATTATCAACCGCATGAAAACGCACCAAGATTTGATTTCAATCGGTTCAAGTCTATCCAATACACATCTGTTCAAGTTGTGCATTGACGATGCAGATGCTTGGTCAGAACACATTTTGGCTACCAAAGATTTTAAAACGGTTATAGCTAGCACATCACAAGCATGCGATGATTTTTTGCGCCCAGTTTGGTGGATTGCATACATCAACAATCCAAACAGTAATGACCTTTTGCTACTGTTAAGCTCGTTCGAATGTAATTGCTTGCTACCAGCATTTCGAAGGAGTCAAAATGCAAGACTGTTTATGTATCGAACTCGCTTGAGTAAATTTCACAGTAATTTACTAGATGAGCCCAGGCTGCAAGTGACTGGAATGACAAAACCAATGCAAATTCGTATTGATGATGAGGTTCAAGTTGGAATGTTCTCGGGTTTGATGTATTCCAAAACTGAAGTGGAACAAAGTGCTTATTGTGGCTTTTTGGGACTGATTCCACGTCCAAGGACAGACAAACAAAATATAGCACTTGAGGAAGGGATCATCCAACCAAATGGATTTGTACCTATTAAAAAGCGACAACAACCGGCTGTTTCATGCTGCGTCGCTCAATGCAAATTGAAAAACAATCCGGTTGATGTGACTATTAAATTGATTAAGGCTCGTCATCAAGTGCTACCAAAAGTTTCACACGTTGCTTCAATCTTACTGCGAGGCAGTAAATTAGATTTGGAGAACAATGACAGCAAAACCACTGATAAGTGAGAACAAATTTTGTCAAACAAATATTCACAATTTTTTTTTTTATCCTTATACTTGATAAATAAATAAATTTAGGTATATGATCAACAACAAAAAAAATAAATGTAAATTGCAATTATTTGATTATCTCGAATTATTTCAATTAGTTAATTGATGCTTAGAGTGTTAAAATTTGCAAGAATATAATGGTCATTTTAGTTCGGTTTCTAATCTATTCTTGAAAATTCATTACCTGGACTGACGTTTTTGTATTTTTATAACTTAACTTAATAAATTCGTCTAATTCGCTAGTATTTTGCCTGATTGATGAAAAATTTATTGAAAAAAGACAAAGCATAAACATAAACACCTTACACATTGTTTTTGTTATTTGTGTGTATGCACACAGAAAATAATGAGGTTACGTTTTTCTCAACTGACAGTTGAAATTCGGTGAATTCCAACTTTTTTTGTATGACGGTTGGAAGAATTCCAACTTTTTCTGGAATTCAACAAATTCAAAAAAGTTGAAATTTGTCCAACCGTCATACAAAAAAAGTTGAAATTCACCGAATTTCAACTGTCAGTTGAGAAAAACGTAACCTCATTATTTTCTGTGCATAAATATTGAATTCGATCAACACTTGAATTTAACCCTACCCCTGCCCCCTTTACGCACGAAAAATAAGCATACCCCCTAATTACTCTGAAAATGAAATCCACTTAGAAATAAATGGGCTTACATGCGTAAGGCTTACTTTTCCGCACTTTTAACCATCAAGTGATTTTGTAAAATTAGTTTTATTGTGAAAGTAAACATAGTGAAATTACAAGAAAACGTCATCCAATCGACCTCAAATTTCATTTAGACCATTTTTTCTACAAAATAATCAATTTATATCAGTGGTTCCACCCATTTTCTGAATCGAATCTATTGTATGACCACAAATATGGAATTATTTCATTTATGAATCTCAGAACCAATATAGTTTGTCTCAGAAAAGTCAAATGGGCCCACGAAAGAAATTTTGTAGGCTTATTTGTGGCACTTTCCATAAAAAAATTGAATTTTCAAGCAAAAAGCCACATTCACTTGAGACGAAGGTGCGCCGCAACGACTACTTCGATATTGCTCAAAATCGGATGGAATCCTAGTGCTATGAAGTTCAAACCATTTGTAATAGTGGTTCATGAGTCAAAGATTAGATTTGAGCGTAAATTGATTAACAATTTTGCATATGGCGTACGCTGTACTAATTTTATGAATTTTGTCTATTTTGGCTGCAAATTTGAGAAATTTCACATCAAAGATGGAATGATCGTATTTAGGAATCTCGAAACCAATATAGTTTGGCCCAGAAAAATCATATGGGCTCTCGAAAAACAATCAGTAAGCTTAATTGTGGTAATTTCGCTCAAAAATGGCATTTTTAGAGCAATAAACGTATATTCACTTGAGAGCATGGTGCGCCAAAACGGCTATACCAATATTGCTCAAAATTTAATGGGATCTAAGTCTAATAATTTCCAAACAATGGTGAAAATTTGAAATCGATCGGTGGAGTCGTTTTTGAGCTATTGTGGTAACAAAAAACGTGACAACGGACGGCGGACAAAGGACAACGTGCCACAGCCCCACATCAACATGAGCTAAAAATGGTTCCACCGCATTCCTATGGGTTCCAAACTTATAGAAAACTCATTTTTGGGGTTTCAGAAATTTGGGCCAATCGCAATACTTTTACGCATCACGTGGTGTGCGGAAAAGTAATATATGAATCATTTGACAGCTTAGATTAATAGCTAGCATTTGCGATGTATTCAGACTTTTTACCTTGGATTTTAGTAGAGCTTAGAATCTTTGAAAAAAATGAACACAGACACACTAAAAATAATGTCAAAACCCCCTTTTCTGGTTACATACGCTGAATGTTTTCAACGGCTAGACCGAATTCGACCGAGATATATGCTATATAATCTATAAAACCAACTTCCATATATTGCTCAGCCAAACATTTTTTTTTTTCAATGAAAATTCATTTTGAAGACGGTCCTAAACAACACGCATAATCCGATAATTCGCGTAAATATTGTGTCGCACCCGAAAAGTGTATTTTTTTGTTGCGCCACTGGGAGTGTTATGTAACATTTATGTTCAAAATGTTCATTTCAAATTCATAGCACATAGTATGCGATTTACTATAAGTATACTTATAGTCAATTTTGAGCTACTAACTGTGCGCAATATCGCATACAAAAAAAAACAAAGACAATAGAACTGTCACAAATATGAACATTCTTGAAGCTCCAACTAGATTTCGATGCCTTCATATTGAATATATTCAAAAATAATTCGCCTAAAATTAGGTAAACCCAAAACTGTGGTTAACGTACAGAAGTAAGAAGATTTACGGGTTAGAAGAATGAAACTACAAATTGAAGTACCCAAAATCTGATTTTGTGATCAAATTAAATAAAATTATGACAAACGAATTGACAGATATTTAAAATATTTGGGTTTATTGAGAAGTTGAAAATCTACCTTATTGGTACTACACATACTCGGAATGTATTACATTCCAGTAATGCGCTGTAACCGATACTGTGGGGTATCATTAATAACAAAGTATCAACCGAACAACAACTAGAATTAACAGTAAGATCTGTTATTACGACGTTCAGAACTTGAACAAATGTTCAATGAACGTAAATATTTGGGTTTTCTTGTCATGAACTTGACCTAAATCTTGTTGAATAATAAAATGTCTACATATTCACGATTGAATATATTTTCTGTCACTTTGCATGAGTTCAAATCAAATTTGCTTCTTATCGCTTTCGTAGAAAGATACTAAAACTGAAAGGTCATAAAAAATATTGATTCGTTGAAATCGGTCGAAATAATGAGACTGATCTACTTAGATTCATTCAGCTTTCTTCTCTGTAAAACTAAGCTGCGTTCTTAATGTACTGGGCCAAAATGTGTGGCAGCAGCGCCGTGTATCTACGGTGATGAGAATAGACTTTACATGTATTCTATAGATTACATTGATTATTTTTAATCTTATTGGTTGGACAAAAACTTATAAATTCTTCAAATGTGTTGTTTCAATTCTCTTCATCGCAGCGAGACGCGTTTAAATGTTTTTATACAAATTCAATTTGTGTCGAATTCGACCCAAAGTTTCAATGTTGCAACATTAATGCAAACACTCACAGCTACGAAGTACATGGCGCATTCTAAGTGTCAGTGCTCTTGAGAGGAGCCTGTGTAAAACATGATTATTGAAATAAAACTTAAATGTATTCGTTTTCAAATTTTATTCAACTTCAACCAAAATATTTCAATCTTCAGACGATACAAATGCTACGTAAAGAAACTGAATGTTGAATTGATTCCGTGACCTCTTTGTGATTTAACTTCAATGGTTGCCGTTCTATAACCAACGCCACCATTCACGACTTTAACAGACACTGGATGAGATTTGAAGTCCGAATGTTTAATGCCAGCAATTGGAACGGCCAATTCAACCTGTCAACAAACAAAACAAAACAAAAATCACGTTCAGGAATTCAGTTCACATTTCTGTTATTATTTTAAATAGACTCGATGTATTTCACTTATTAACACTTTTAAAATACCTCTCTCGGAAATGTTATCCTAGCCGTTTTCACTTGGAATATCGATGACGGTATTATAAGAGTATCAGAACCAACTTCTCTGGCATTTATGTTACCCCATGTTTGCACCACCGCATATTCGGAGCTATTAGCATAAACGCACAGACATGACAATAATAAAATTACAAAATACTTCATGTTCACTATTTGTTGGCTTTACTTCAATTAGGAAAAAAAGTGTTTATTTAGAGAATTGGGCACGATTTAATAGGTACTGACAAGACGTATTCATAATTCAATTCATTTATATTACAGTCAAAGCTTCTTATCAGTATTTATTTTCTGACCGTGAAATGCGTAAACAAAAGTATTGTATGGAACTGGAAAATTACACAGAATCAAATTCAATGCAAGGAAATGAGACAAATTCTTATTTGTCACACTTATTTTTGTCATATGAAACACATGTCATCAAATTCCAAATAAATTAATCGTTATATCATGTGTTGAGAACTGTAATGACAAATAGCGATTGAAATTCATGAACAGTTGAGAATTGTTTATGAAAGCTTATCAATTAATGATGCAATTAATGATCGAATATTTTAAGTGTTTTATCTTAAAGAGCTTACAAGTTTATTAAGTGTACTTAAGTTTGTCACTAAACTCTTGGAATATCATCTTTAGAATATACTCTAGCTATAACGAACAGAAGACAAAATTAACATTTATGATTTCTGCCGATTGTACTCTTGTCCCTCAGATTGCCTTTAGTTTTAAATACACACCACCTTTTGGTGATAATATCGGTGCTTTTGGGTCGATAATAAGCGGTACAGATGTTTTTGATCCAAGCAACAGTTCGAAACTGTTAAGTATTGTAACGAGACCGATTCGAGCCTGCATCATGCCAAACCGAAGTCCAATGCTACGAAATAGTTGACAAGTTAAACCATATATGAAGTGATAAATATGAAAATTAGCCCATACCAATTACGTGGACCATCTCCAAATGGTAGCCATGTCATTGTGTCACGTTTCTGTTTCTCTTCGTGTCCAAATCGATCCGGATCAAACTGCTCCGGATTGGGATAATACTCTGGGTCATAATGAATGGCATGACTTGGAATAAGAATAGAAGTTCCTTTTTCAATGATTGTCTGTGTTCCAGGAATGCAATAATCATTTTTAGTAGACCGATTCAAATTGGCGACTGGTGACCATTTTCGCATTGTTTCTGTTTGAGATGAGTTCAAGCGTATTTTGAAATGCTGAAATGAATGTTTGTCATTAATAATAGAGTATAAAAACCTTCAAGTATTTGGTCGATGTATGGCATGTCCATCATCATTTCGTAGGTGAATTTTCCATCATATTTTTTATAAGCCTCTTGAACAACACGTCTTGCCTTTGCTTGTATTTCGGGATTCAATGTCAACTCATACAAGCAAAATGTCAACGTTGTTGATGATGTTTCAAAGCCAGCCAAGAAGAATAAGAATGCTTGTGCTGCAATTTCATTTAATGTCACCGATTTATCTGTATCAGTTGCCTCCTGATTCTTTAACCGTATGAGAAGATCCATAAAATCATTACGATTCACGTTGTTCTTTTCACGATACTCGACCGTATCACGAACCACTTTCATAAAAAACGTCGAAATATCGTCTGGAATACTTTTGACATGGAGTTGTCGACCAATATTTTTAAATTGTGTTAAAAGTGCTGAGAATAAAGCTCCATGTCTTCGTTTAGAAAATGCCAAACGGCCGTAATGTCTGAATTCAGCATTTGGATCTTTTAAGCTATTGCATTCAATTCCAAATGCACACGTTCCAATGACATCAGTCGTAAATCGAGCCAATAATTCTTTTATTTCCAATTGATCATGCTGCTGAATGACATCCAGCAGACAATCACGGAATCGTTGTCCAACCTCGACAATCGTTGGAAACATAAATTTCATTTTGCCCGACGTAAATGTTGGCGTAAGCTTAACACGCAATTTCTTCCATTTATCGCCATCCAATGAAAATAGATGAGCTGTCAATGGATCATCAATTTCGTTGTAGTAAAAACCTATTTGGATTCATTGAGAAATGAAAGAAAAATGTCATCAAAAAAATGTCTTTTAAACACACAAATAATTTTATCGTGGATATGAACCTCTTTCGTTGAAATTACTAAAATCTTTTACTAATATGGTTTTTACAAGTTCAAGATCCAGAAGAATTGCTATCGGACGTGCCAAGAAATAGGTACCACATAATTTCGCACCAGTTGGCTTATATTTTTCATACAAATCTCTTGTGAATTCAGATATATGTATTGTTTTGCCAATATTTTTAATATTTCCAAATGGAATCGATGGCTCGTCGTACGGTATATTTCTGGATTTCCAATATCCAAATGAATATTTGAAGTATGCATAGAAAATCGTTAAAATGGTCAGTAAAACAATAACAAAGGCACCAATTAGCTCCATATTCCAATTGTGGAAATAATTTTCACTTTGAACTACTTGTAATGTGTTAACGCAATTTAATTATAATATATTTTTTGGATTATATCGTTGGTATGAGCAGTGATTTATGCAAGTTATTATTTAATACTGAACTAATATTTTTATCAATTGAATTTTTATATGTTGAAATCCACTAGTCATCATTGCAATACGTATATCAATCATTTTTACATGATAACAGAATGTAAACACTTGTGATAAATGAAATGTCGTTTTCAGCCGATAACCACACTACGAAAAACGACAAATGATCTTCCTATTTTTATAGTTCTTTTCACATCTCGAGAATGCGGTCAGACACGTGAGTGTCGTGGTGTTGAATTGTTTTCGAAATATATTATCGAATGCTATATTTGTGTACTCTTCTGAGGTAGATATGGAACCCTGAAAGGGCCTATCGCAGAACTTTCTCATCGCGTATGAAGTTCGTTAAGTAAAAATTTGTATTTCGGCATTTGGGCCCAATCCTTATCGATCGCACACAGAAACTCGAACATTGGAATCTGAAAGTATCATATGTTTACTCGTAAGATGTTATAAGCTCTGCGGAAAAGTTCGTTTTGTCTATTCAAAACCATTTGTTTAAGCTGTGATAAGCGGATACGTGTTAAATTGCAATATCAGTCATGTAAATTATTTCTAGGAAATACTTCTAGAACTGATTTCGGCGAATTATTTAGTTGTTTGTTCTTCAGAGAGACCTCAAAAATGCTCGAATTTTGGTAGTGATAGAAATCACATAATCTTGAGCCGTGATTGAAGACAATAACACATCTCATTTCTTCGATGAAAATCGATTAGTTGAGCATCCAGTTTAACGTTTTTGAGCAACAAAAATGCTGAGCAGTCATGAACAACAGTGAGTGAGAAATATCAAATTGTGAGGCAAATTTTTTTTGTTTATAAGTTCTCTATCTCATTCAGTACTGACCTTTGACACTTTTTTTTCGAGTGACGAAAAAACGGCGCATAATTTGATATTACGTAATCATTCATCGAAAAACATTTTCTAAAGGTCAAATATGTTAATACTGGACCAGATTATGAAGTTAAACTTGAATATCCAAAATAATGAAATCGATTTTGAATCGCAAAAATGATTAAACTTATATCCTTCACGAAGCACCATACGAAGAAGAAAACATTGAAGCAGATTTCAAAGAAAGCATGTATTTTCGACGCTCCGTCTATTGTACCGTAACAGCAGGATAACACCACAAAGGCTGGAGTATCAAGACCAAGATCAAGGCACGATCTTACCTTGACTAACCTTTAGACTTACAGGTTTTCTGCTTCTCTTGAATGCATTCTTAACTCACTTGCAACTTTCACGATTGCTCTGTGAAAATTATAGTTGCTAGACCAAACTCTTGACTAGTCGATGAATTTTATTGTTCAAGAATAAAATCAAATTTCATATCAGTACAAAAAATTCAAGATTACGAATGTAATTCAATTTATTTATATAGTGACGTATCCGATATTTTAAATTTTGTTGAAATTTATTTCTGTGTTGTGCAGATTTGCGAAAAAATACCTTTCATTTACCCAAAGGAAAATCACTTCAAAAATGCGTTCACAAAAGGGATGACCAAATTTTCGTTAGTGTATTTTAATATAATAGATTTTATTGTATTTGGTTATAATGTTTATCATTCTATTTTATTTGAAGAATATTTGTTGAAAGACGTTTAGAATAGTAGCCATTTATTTCTTCATTTTGTCAACAATCCATGGAATGAATTGATCGACTCGCTGTGAAGGGAATTCATACGTTTGTATCAAATATTTTGAAAAACAAATCAATAGATTTTCTGAGATAGATTTTACCATATAGACTCCGGGAAATCCAGCTCTACCGCAAGGTTTCGAACCGAATGATACAATTCCAGCCAAATATCCATATGGATTCAAAGCGTTTGTACTGTCTTCTCCCATCAAGGGTCCACCTGATGAGAAAAATGATTATTTCTATGTTTTGGTACCTCAGCTAAATATACGAAAAAAAATATATATTCCAATTGAATACCTGAATCACCTCTGCACGCGTCTCTGTCATCTTCACCGCCCGCACATAAATGCTTATTTCTCAAAGTGACTTCAATTCGTTTATAGATTATTATTTCGCAAACATTGAAATTGAATCCTTTAGTTTAGCATTACTGCGTGTATCTACGAATAAAATGGCAAATGCGTTCAAATCTCTTCTGTCAAATAATTACTATCATCGTTGTATTAAACCATTTACTATTGTCCGATTTACCAAAGCCGACCACCCCGAAAGGAGTAAAATCAAAGTTTTTGTTGCGTAAATTTGCGGCGGTTGGCAAACAAATCGGCCGAATAAAATCCGTAAATGGTGTAGGTTGCTTTAGACGAATCAATCCTATGTTATAAGCTTGTTCAATTTGACCGGGGAAATAATTTTCGTGAACAAAAGATTCAGCAACTTGAATATTCATCACTGGGTCTGCACATTTACCATTTAATCACAATACGGATAAATACCAGAAATATTACATATCGACCATTCCATACCAAATCGATCAAAATCTGGATCGACCCCCTAGGTTCCGGGATGTCTATACATGGTTCGATTAGTTTGAGTCCAACTAAGAAAAATCCGGCCTCGGTTTGTCAAAATCCTTATTGGTTTTTGATATAGAGGCCCAACTTTTGATGACCAATATCTCTCTCAATTTGAAAGGTATGAAAATGGCATTAGTCTCATTTGAAAGGTATTGAAGTCTACTTTATTTTAAATTTGAAGATTTTTTGAAAAAAATAATTTTTGATACTAAAATCGACATTTCAATTTTCAAACTCAAATATCTCGAAAACGCGTATACAAATTTTTTTCAAACCAACGATGCCATCCGATAGTCTAACTCAAGGGCTATCATTTGAGTTTGACAAAAATATGAACAAGTTAACACACAGCTATCTGTATTGAAAAATGTATCGGGGTGTTGGCTTTTTGAGTTTTTTTCACTTATTTGAACCCAAATAAGTCTCATATTCAACTCGATCAGATAGTACTCGTCAATACCTCTCCAACGGTATATAATTTGTCATACTTTTGAGCATAAATAAGCGATAATTTCATCACATTGTCATCGGGTGTCAGAATTGGAAAATCACCTTTTTTTTCCACATTTTAGGTCGATTACAAGTGCTACGCAAAATATTTTTAGCTGATTTCATTTTATTTTAATAAGCCTCGAGTTCATAATCAGAGGCTAAAACGTGATTTGAGGGTGATTTTTCGTTTTTTCCTGAAGTTTTTGTGTTATCTAAGACAAACAGATAGAAAAATCTACCGCTCACATTTCGAAAAATGACGGAAACGACAGTTTATGAACAATTTTAATACATTAGGGGAAGACGGGGCGAATCGTGCCACGTCGATTTCTCGAAAATGGCATTATAAAATTTCGAATGTCATATATCAAAATGTTCGCCATCTTAAGCCGCGTAGATGGTTGTATGACATTTAACTTTTCAGTACAGTACCTACGCTTGCTTGACAGAGCAAAACGTGTTTTTCGACTTTGAAATTTCATTTTTGGGTTCCGACGGATTTGCAGTTTTGAATATTAAATTTTCTTTTCTGTAATCGAAGGTATGTTTTTTTTTGTATCTATGATTCATCAGCTTTCAAGTGAAAAAAAAAGTTTGTGAATTTATTTACACATTTCTGAGCTAGAGACCTCGATAGCTGAAATGCCACGGCGGGGCGAATCGTGCCACATCGTACGGGGCGAATCGTGCCAGTGTATTTTCACGCATTTGAGCATTTGACGCCTGTCTTAAACTGCGTTGTTGCTTAAATTGATACAAAAAACTTGTGTGTTGTTCGTGATATCACATTTTCTGAATATTTCGGTGCTGATGTAAAATATACCGAGAATGATTCAATTTCTGACTGAAAAATAAATTTTTTCATTTTCATTTTTCCATTTTTTTCCATCATCATTCTTTGATATTTTTGCCATTGTTATTATTACAAATTTTATATCGTTTCATAATAAAATTAAAGTAGATTCATGAATCATTATTAATCTATACTCATTTTGACATCAGCGACCATAACAACAGAGAAAACGGCGGTGGCACGATTCGCCCCGCACTTTTTGAAATGCGATTTTTTGATCACCTTGGTAAAATCGGAATAACTTTTGTAGTTTTGGTCCTAGACCAACGTATGTATGCTCAAAAGTTGCACAAAAGGACAAGCTTTAAAATGATATTTACTTTGGTTCCAAAATTTATTAATAGGTAGGAGATATGGGCCTCGAAAAAAGGTGGCACGATTCGCCCCATGCCCCCCTACTATTGGCTAAGTACATTCAAATTTTCCATAAACTGTCTTTTCTGTCATAGTATGCGCATATGGAGGATCATTTTTCGATTTTTATTGAAGTTTTCGTGTTTTCGTATGCTGAAATTGTTTATACACTATGACTATAATTCTTCGAAAGTAGTGAGAAACTGCAAAATGAGTTAAATACCTTATTTCTGTGTAGTAAAATCGATAAAAATTATGCAATCTTGAAATATTAGGTTGTATATTGTAAACGCATAGCGTATACTATGACAGTAATGATAGTTTATGAAAAATTTGAATCGAAAAAAACGAAAAATCACCCTTAAATCACGTTTTAGCCTCTGATTATGAACTCGAGGCTTATTAAAATAAAATGAAATCAGCTAAAAATATTTTGCGTAGCACTTGTAATCGACCTAAAATGTGGAAAAAAATGTGATTTTCCAATTCTGACACCCGATGACAATGTGATGAAATTATCGCTTATTTATGCTCAAAAGTATGACAAATTATATACCGTTGGAAAGGTATTGACGAGTACTATCTGATCGAGTTGAATATGAGACTTATTTGGGTTCAAATAAGTGAAAAAAACTCAAAAAACCAACACCCCGATACATTTTTCAATACAGATAGCTGTGTGTTAACTTGTCCATATTTTTGCCAAACTCAAATGATAGCCCTTGAGTTAGACTATCGGATGGCATCGTTGGTTTGAAAAAAATTTGTATACGCGTTTTCGAGATATTTGAGTTTGAAAATTGAAATGTCGATTTTAGTGTCAAAAATTATTGTTTTCAAAAAATCTTCAAATTTAAAATAAAGTAGACTTCAATACCTTTCAAATGAGACTAATGCCATTTTCATACCTTTCAAATTGAGAGAGATATTGGTCATCAAAAGTTGGGCCTCTATATCGAAAACCAATCAGGATTTTGACAAACCGAGGCCGGATTTTTCTTAGTTGGACTCAAACTAATCGAACCATGTATAGACATCCCGGAACCTAGGGGGTCGATCCAGATTTTGATCGATTTGGTATGGAATGGTCGATATTCGATGTTCAATTAATATTTAATTTTCTGGACAGTCGATTTCGGATTGAAGATCATACTCACCAAAACGTACATAATCTAGCAAATCTCCAGTTTTCAGATTGTCTCCATATATGCAATGAGCGGCTATAACAAATACAATATTTACAAATACCAGTCAATACATTGAGCTAATCCTAATAGGAAATCTTAACGATTAGTTCCTAATGTTAGCGCCTATTTTCTGTCTCACATCTCTGTGTTCAATCATTCCATTTGAATTTATTTCCCAACAAAGCGACACTCACCAAAATGGTGAAACGACGAGACTACGTGACCCAACTACGCTATTTGACACTCAGACATGCGTACACACAGAGATGTCATACAAAAAATAGGCGCTAACGTTAGGAGCTAACCTTTAGGATTTGCTATTAGGATTAGCTCAATGTATTGACAGACAAATACAAAAATAGGATGAGTATATTTTTAAAATAAAACTTAAATAAGGTGGTAATCGAATTAATATATTTATGTGTTTTATGTTATTTTATGGAGTTTGCTTTTGAAAAAAATATTGAACCGTAACCTTTTTTTTGACGTACGGTTCAATATTTTTATCGAATTTTCTTCGAACGCTAACTGAGAGTATTGACCACTTTTGGGTAAATTGCATAGGTTCTCATCAGCGGTCTGAGGTGTCCAATTATCCGCCCCCCCCCCCACGCTCTTTACCGGTTGATCCCTATCCTAAAGTGAAGTCACCAAATCAAACTTAAGAGCCATCTAACGAAACTAACGAACAGCGTTTGTTTCACTTCACAACTTCATATACAGTAGCAAGGAACATAATGTATTGAACATATGCGATAATACTAATACATTTCAGTCTCATTAGTTCACCAAGGTATTGTCAGATGACATTTTTAAAACAATGTTATTAACACCCAACTCTCGAAACGTACTTAGTTTGATTGAAATTTATTTATGTACCTTATAATGCTCACAAAACATAGACGATTGATTTAACTACATTCCAAATGTCAAATGGCGTGACTAAAATCAATAGGACAATTAAATGCACACATTCGATGAAAACGAACGTTTAATCTGTATTTTTCCAAATGAATCAACATTTGATCGATCTAAATCATTTGAATTTAGTTAAAACTGAGTTCTATGTAATTGTTTTCTATTTTTAGTATCAATAAAATGTGTTTTTGTTTGAAAAAATAAAGAAAATTATGATTTTCCATGTAAATGTTCATAAAAACCACCACAAGCCGTTTCCGCGTCCACCAAACGTGGCCGGATCGGCTCCAAAAATTTCATTTACACGTTTTAAATCAAAAGAAAAAAAATTCCACCCATCGGCATTCAATTTTAAAAAGTTGAAAAATAAGAACACCTCTAATCGTCATACCAAAATCTTTGCAGGCCCTGTCCAGATCAATCACACTTTCTTGCAATTTTTGTTCAGATTCCGCAAACAATACCAAATCATCAGCGTATGCCAATGCAGAAATTACATTGCTCCTCAGAGCTACATTACCACTCAAATTAGCAGACTTAATTATTTTGTCCATGTACACTATGGACAAAAGTGGAGAAATTGTACAGCCCTGTCTCAGTCCATTCTTTACTTATTTATTTATTTGTTACGAAGCCTACATTTATACCAATATGTGAATACAGCAAGCTGCATTCATGCTGGTCATGGACCCAATACGGCATAAATGACACCCATGGAGTGACTTTAACAAAGAGACATTTACATTCAGGGGGAATGATATTCATGAATAGACTTTAAATATCAAATTGGGTCCGGAAAACCATGGTAAAACCGGCCAGACTCAGGAGAATCAGGGGAAAGACTTACAGCTTATGAAATGGACTTAAAACTAATGAAAAATTTGATGAGAGTTCACATAATGTCGTCTGAATAAAACCGCATTCGAGATAAGAAATTATAGAATTAAATTATTGACTGGACCAAAGCAAGTGCTTTAATTTAAGTTTAAATGAATTTAACGAATCTGATTTACGAATTTCAACCGGGATACTATTCCAACATTCAATCGCGGAAAAACTGAATGCACGTTCATCGAAGGTAGTACGCGGATGAAATTGAACACGAAGATTGTCAGGATAACGTGATGACCATTACTTCAAACCATTCACTCAGCTCTCCATCGATTCGTACCGCTTCTCTACTGTTCACATATAAACTCTTAATGGGGTTCAAAAACATTCCGTTCACTCCATACTCCGTTAACACAGACCATAACTTAGATCTTGGGACACAGTCATACGCCTTTTCAAAATCTATAAAGCAAACATACATATCTTTGTTTTTCTCATGGAACTTCTCTATTAGCTGTCTCATACAAAAAATTTGATCTTGGCATCCTCGCATTGGGCGGAAATCCGATTGGTTTTCATCCAGTAGCGGCTCCACTATTTCTCTAGTTCGTTTTTCAAGTAAAGCACTTTTGAGTGCAACACTATATATACGCGAGTTTTCGGATTCTATGTTGTCGACCGATGTCATTCGTGGAATGGGCATTGGCGTGAAGCTTAGGACCAAACTAAACCAAAGCTGTCGTCAAAATGAATTTTTGTGGAACCAAAAAAAATTTCGCTTGGGGGACGTATGGGGGTGTTTTTTCAGATTATATAGCATATCTCCCGGGGGTAAACCACTGTCGTTGACCAATCGATAGTACTCTTCAATACCTTTCCAACGAGTGCTCAACCATCAAAATCGGTTGACCCGTTCAAAAGTTGTGTACGTTTTCCCAAAGAGGGGTTTCCCCTGAAAATAGCGTTGGTATGTGTGTATTAGGATGGGTCGATTTATGAACAATTAAGTGAAAAACGCGTGCTTATTATATGAATGAAAGCAAAAATCGGATTTTCACGAAATTCTTCCATTGACAAATACTTTTCGCGGAGAACGGCAGTTCTCCCAGTGGCGCACCAAAAAATACACTTTTGAGTGCAACACTATATATACGCGAGTTTTCGGATTCTGTGTTGCCGAGCGATGTCATTCGTGGAATATGCATTGGCGTGTAGCTTAGGACCAAACTAAACGAAAGCCGTCGTCAAAATGAATTTTCGTGGAACCAAAAAAAATTTCGCTTGGTGGACGTATGGGGGTGTTTTTTTCAGATTATATAGCATATCTCCCGAGGGGTAACTTTGACCACTGTCGTTGACAGTTGCGTATACTATGACAGTAATGATAGTTTATGAAAAATTTGAATCGAAAAAAACGAAAAATCACCCTTAAATCACGTTTTAGCCTCTGATTATGAACTCGAGGCTTATTAAAATAAAATGAAATCAGCTAAAAATATTTTGCGTAGCACTTGTAATCGACCTAAAATGTGGAAAAAAATGTGATTTTCCAATTCTGACACCCGATGACAATGTGATGAAATTATCGCTTATTTATGCTAAAAAGTATGACAAATTATATACCGTTGGAAAGGTATTGACGAGTACTATCTGATCGAGTTGAATATGAGACTTATTTTTCAGATTATATAGCATATCTCCCGAGGGGTAACTTTGACCACTGTCGTTGAGTGACCAATCGATAGTACTCCTCAATACCTTTCCAACGAGTGCTCAACCATCAAAATCGGTTGACTCGTTCAAAAGTTGTGTACGTTTTCCCGGAAAGGGGTGTTTTCCCTGAAAATTGGGTTTGGTATGTTTGTTTGTGTGTTTGTGTGTGACTTTGTACCTTCTCTCGATTTCTGTGATGTATAACATTATTTTTAGGGAGTGTGGGGGGCAGTTCAAAACCGTCGAGAACGGTCCAATTTCTTTACATATAAGAAAATAAGCAGGGGGAGAGTGTCAGGGTGTCGATTTTTTTCAAAATTCCATAGCTCCGCTAATAAACAAGATAGAAAATCCGCAGATACCGCAAATGAAAGGTATTAAGCTAAGCTTTAAATTAGTCTTTGTAATGAAAGAAATCTATAATCGGGTTTGGTCACCACATCGAAAAAACCGAAAAATCGGAATTCGATTTTTTTGGTTTTTCGTCATTTTGACCCCCGTACCCATTTTCTAAAATTCTGAAAAACTACACTTTGGTAGTACACCTCAATACCTATCCAACGAGGGTTCAATCATCAAAATAGGATCAACCGTTCCTAAGTTATGGAAGTTGGAATTTCACTCATCATTTTTCGCAAAAATTGGGTTTTGGCTATATGTGTTTCAGAGTTGACACTATCAAATCAAGTTGTGATATAATACTAAATATGATGACATAGCATGCTCGCAACTCATATATCACAATCGATATACATTAGAATTGGCTTTCAATTGGGGCATATTGACGCGATTTGGAGGAAAATTTGGATTACAAGTAAAAAAATCAAAAACTTCAAAATCGAAATTTTGGCTCATTTTGTCATATTTTCGCCGTATTTACTTCAAAGGTACTCAAAATTTGCACTTCGGTCGATGGAGTTGAACAGAATTTGATGATATATCTCGAAAAGTTATTATTTTTAAGTTTTTTTTTACAAAATAACCTTACAAAACTACTGATATAAGATGAAAAAACCTCTGAACGAGGTATAAACAGAGTGGCACATTTAACGTGGCGCTGTTGAATTATATATTTTTGGTTCAACGCTTTTCAAATAATTCAACATTTTTTCCATGATGGCATCAATTGAAATTTGAACTAGTGTGCGCCAGTGCGTTTCCGAACGAAAACGTGAATTGTATCACGGCAGAAAATAAATTCGTTTTGTTTACACAAATATTTTGGTTTGAATGGTAGCCTAACTCTAATCAAATTGACAGAAAAACGCTTTGCTCGCACTGGCGCACACTAGTTCAAATTTCAATTGATGCCATCATGGAAAAAATGTTGAATTATTTGAAAATCGTTGAACCAAAAATATATGATTCAACAACGCCACGTTAAATGTGATATCAGTCATTTTGAGGGCAGGATATTTGGGTGCGCCACTCTGTTTATACCTCGTTCAGAGGTTTTTTCATCTTATATGGATATAAACTATATTTTTTTTTTGCAGAAATCTTTTTTTTCCTCAAAATAAAATATTATTTGTCGATATAAATCAAAGAAATGCTTCGGAGTGGATGGGAGACTATTTTAACGGTGATATAAAATGTATGAAAAATGCCATTTTTTGACATTTTCCCCAAAAATTTGACACTCGAGGGACACCCTCCCACAAAAGATATCAACAAACGGATGATGGCGTTTTAATCGGAATGTCACAAGGAAAAATTTGAGACCTGAGCGCGTCTAAACGGTCCCACTCAAATTAAAAGCAGACAGGATGATTTGTTTGCAAATACATATACAATGCCTATGTTACTGTCCTCACGACGCATACACATGAAACAAACCGATGAGGCGTCTAAACGGTCCCACTCAAATTAAAAGCAGACAGGATGATTTGTTTGCAAATACATATACAATGCCTATGTTACTGTCCTCACGACGCATACACATGAAACAAACCGATGAGGCTGTGTGATATCGAACGCGCTAAAAGAAGACGGCACAAGCAAAACAGTGGCATGACGTTCATTTTCGTTTGCTGTGTTTAACTCAACTGATTATACAGTTTTACGAAGCAGCGAAAGTGAAAAAGCGAGAGAGAGAGAGAGTGAGAACAAGTAACAGCACGTCAAAAATAAGCAGCATGCCATTCCTTTGATTTTCTCTCAGTGTCGATTGAGTTCCGATTAATTTGCTTGTGAGATTGATTTTGAGCGCACGTTTATTTTCGTTTAAGTTCGCATTTTTTTCCCTTTTTTCGCATTTTTCAATTTCATACTTTAGTTCTTGCAACTAAAGGTGGCAACGGACAAGAAATTGTCCGTCCGGTCCGTCCGTAATTTTTTTCGGACAGTTCGGACACTGTCCGTATTGTCCGTAAGAAAGTTCGGACAGTTCAGACAACGGAGTGTCCGAAGTGTCCGAACTTTCTTACTGACGGACCGGACGGACCGGACGGACAACTCGGACGTCCGAAACTTTTTTATATACATTCGGACAGTTCGAACGGACGGACAAATTGATACTAATTCATTGTAGTTAATAATACGGGAACATACTAACTATTAAAGTCTATAATATGAACTTCCCAATTATGAATGATTACACCTAGATAATTTTTGAATATGGAGTGTTTTCAACGGAACCAAAATGAAAAGATGCTAAAAATTCGTATCAACGCTGAAAAATAATGGAAAGACAAACAAATTCACCAGGGTGCTATTTTATGAACCGTCTAAATCGCGATTTTTGATCGCAATTTTCTGAACGCGGTCAAAAATTGCGATTGAACGCAAATTTTCAGTACAAATATCAGTTTTGACCGCAAAATTTGCGGTCAAATGAATCAAAATGGCGATCAATCGCAATACATTTGCGATCAGTATCATGGTGAATGTAGCATCTATAGTTCAGTGGCTTAGACCAATAAATCAAATATATGTTCAGTGGAAATTTATGTGACATTTGAAGATACATTTAAAGAGACTGTCATTGAAATTTTGTTGAAAATAAATAAACAAACTAAGAAATGGAGGAAACAGTTGACAAAAATACTGCAAAAAGACATTATCAACATCAGGCTCCGATAAGAGAATGGTAATTTACTTGACTTGCTCGAATTTGTTCTCATTTTCATATTATTTAATTCGAAGGAGAATAAACCAATCAACAAATCGAGAGTTGGTTTAAGCGAAGACGACAAGATGGAAATAGTTAAACACTTAATGCGAAACAGTGACAAATATTACGGACGTCTCACTGGTGAGCTCAATTTAGCGAAACAAAAACGTTATTGGGATGAATTGACGAAGTCGTATGCTGAAAGTAATGTGAGCAACGGGTACCACTTCAAGGAAATGGTTCGAAATTGGATTAAGAGAGCCAATGAAAAATATGAAAAAACGGCTAGCAAAACAGGGGCGTCGGGAGATTCACAACTTACTGAATTTCAAGTTGCTTGCCGACAGCTTCAACGTCAAATCAAATGTGATGATTATATGGATGGAATTGGAACAATACAATCGTCCGGTAGTGATCAAATCACAACATCAACACCGAAGGATCGTGGGCCAAAAAAATCGAATGAATCAACAGCCATCACTCCAAACGACCAGTTTATCCCGGTATGTTTGGTGTCATCAACCACCTTCTAAGAGGGTAGGCCGAATCTCTCAATATTATGGCTGCATCGTTGTTATTAGGTCGCCAACCTTATATTATTTCAATAAATTTAAAATTGTGATATCTTTATAAAATGGCAATATTGTTTTGCAATAAATGCATACCGTTTTCCCATGTGTGCCATAAATTACTTTCTCTTAATACACGGGCATCATGCCAAGAGCCAGGACCAAGTGCACAAGCGAAAAATAATTCGTATCTCGGCCCACAGGCAACGGTTAAGTTAATGGAATGATTTTGGTGTCTATCAACATATCCAGCCTCAATTCTATGAAGAGGCTCAAATTGTATTAGTGTGCCATCAATACATCCGTAAACATTCTGCAAACCTTGAATCATATGTTGTATAAAGGAGAAAACAAACATAATTATACACTCGAGAGGAAGAAAACACTCAACAGCACAAACCCACCAGCCATTTGTTCGAATTCAAGCGGTATCGTATTGGTATTGTCGGGAAATCGAACGTTCTCATGAAAGAGTCTATGATTAATAGCATTAATTACTCGGAACAATGTTCGACATACAGTCGATTTGTGTGGGCCTTGCATGATGCAAATCGAATGGTATGGTGCGTTTGTACCCAAAAACCGTAGTACTGTGAGCAATTGCTCGCGGGGACTTAAAGCAACTTGTTGTCAAATGTTCAATTATATTCCCAATTCTATTCAAAATAACATCCGCCACTGGCGTATCAACGCGAAATTCTTCGTGAAATGTTGAGATGTGCCATGGAATGGTTACACGAGGTCGAAAAATTCGTTGTCGGCGAATACGTATACGATTGGCTTGTTCATAATCATCATCATCCGAAGACGAGTCGAACACAAATAAAAAGTCCATATTCAGTAATAAACAAACAATTTTTTTATTAGAAAAAACAAAACAATTATTAAAATAAAAAATCAAATCACGAACGAAATCAAACAAACAAGAACAAAAGATAATGAAATTAAACTCTACACTCCATTTAAATCACAAAAATAAACAAAATAATCCAATTTGACATTTATTAATTTGCAATAAAACGTGACCGCAAATTTTTGATCGCACGGTTTTGTCCGGTCAAGATTTTGCGATCAAAATTGCGATTTTGCGGGCAACATTTGCGATCAAAAACAAATTATGACCGCAAATTTTGCGATCAATGTGAAATTTCCATACAAAAATTGCGATTGATTTCGATGGTTCATAAAATAGCACCCAGTAAAGTTCAAAAAAAATAATACGCATTTGAATCTTTCAATTTCATCGAGTTTATCAGCGATAATATTCACCTTTTGAACAAAAATTAACTACAATGAATTAGTATCAATTTGTCCGTCCGTCCGAACTGTCGGCCGTTGATATATACAGTTGAAAATTCCGTATTTAGCCGCATTTGCTATATACAGGTTCACTAAAATTTTACTAAATCAGTGAATCTGTATATAGCAAATGCGGCTAAATACAGATTCATCAAAAAATGAAAACAGTATCTGTATTTAGCTGCATCTGATAAATACAGATTCATTTGACTCAAAACGAAGAAATTCAATTCACACGAACACTCTTTTTACAACACGAAAAAAAGAAGTTTGTGCTATAGCATAACTTCTTATAAAAAGTTTGCATTGTAAATCTGCACCGTTATTCGATTTAGTCGGTGGCATCGACTCGGTACTGTGCGTTGCAAATCAGCAAAAAACGCCGAGTATATCAATCACTCAATAGATTTGCGTAAAGAATAATGAACACTTTGGAATCATTTTACAAATATATGAGAAATACATAAGTGTTGCCACTGTTTTTACATAGTGTTTATACATGAACTGTCAAATGATTCCAATTTCGGCTAAAAATTGAACATTATTCTTTCCAAGCTTACTGTTTTTACTCTCTATTGAAAAATATAGAACTAAAAAACTATGAAAAAAAATTGCATCTTCTACAATTATTTTTTCATTTCCAAAAAGAATCTGTATATAGCCACAGCCGCTATATACAGATGCTGTTTTCATTTTTTGATGAATCTGTATTTAGCCTCATTTGCTATATACAGATTCACTGATTTAGTGAAATTTTAGTGAACCTGTATATAGCAAATACGGCTAAATACAGAATTTGGATCTGTATATATCCATGGCCGTTTCCAAACGACAAAAACAAAGGGTGTCGTTTTCGATGCTACCACTAAAATCGAAACCTTGCAATGTCTCGATGCATGTAATTTTCTATAACGGTCACCTTCGCGCTTCTTTTAAGCCTCATTCTGAGCTTTTGTCTCATGATAATCATTAAGTTTAGTTTTTTTTTTATTTTTTTATAGTGGGAAATTGCCGAATTTTTTAAAGAAAATGATCACTTACGCCAATTAAATGAATTTTTCAAAGGAGAATAAAACGATTTTTTAAGTGAGTTTTTTAAGGTTTCTAGTGAAACAAAAAAGAATTTAAAACAATGCACATTAGTGAGACAGAAAAGGACACATACTCTGTCTATTTTATATGTCACCCTGATATCATTCAGTGTTATACAACAATATTGAATGATATCAAGGTGACAAATAAATCAAAAGAATATTTAATATTCTTGGCTATGGTATATTATATTATATATGTTGGCCAATCTCACAATATGAAACAGAGATTAACAAATCATTGGTTTGGCATTAATGGCGGTGCTACTAATACGCAACAGAAATTGTATATGAATTTAATCCAAATATTTCATTCAACAAAAAAAATAGTAATTATTCCAATATTTGTTAACCTATCAGAAGCACAGGCCAAAACCTATGAAAAAGCTATTATTAAGGTTTTATATCGTATAGAATTAAAAAATATGAAACAAAATCTATTTGATATACTTTTAAAGGATGACACAATTAATGGTTTAGATCCATACAAAAAGTTAATGCAGTGTATGTATTTATGTTTTTTAATCTACAAAGAAGGGAAAAGTGTGATTTGGGGAAAAAAAATAAAACAATAAAGAGTCTCTTTGATTTTCGTATCATTTGACAGATTTACTTGACAAGTGACAAATGCACTAAATATGTAGTAAAGTATTTTATCGCCATCACAAACCAATGTAAGTATCGCTCTAGATGTTTAGAAAACAATTCTGGCACGGCTTTTTTCAAATGTTGAATTTTTTAATCTCAAATGCATCATTTGAAAAAAGCCGTGCCAAATTTGTTTTTATATATCTACAGCGATACTTAAATGACCATCTATTGGTTGGTGTTGGGATCAAGTACATCTGTCAAATGATACGAATGTTTGTTCCTTAACTGAAGAGATTCTTTGAATCATACCAGGAAACACAGTGAATTGATTAGTTTCACGGCATAAATTCGGCGTAAAAGAATAAACAGAAAAAAATAAATGGGCTTACATGCGTAAGGCTTACTTTTCCGCACTTTTAACCATCAAGTGATTTATAAAATTAGTTTCAAGGTGAAAGTAAACATAGTGAAATTACAAGAAAACGTCATCCAATCGGCCTCAAATTCTGTTTAGACCCTTTTTTCTACAAAATAAGCAGTTTATAGGGGTTCGGAGCAGTGAGTTAAAAAACAGTGGTTCCACCCATTTCCTGAATCGAATCTATTGTATAACCACAAATATGGAATTATTTTATTTCTTAACCTCAGAACCATAATAATTTGCCTCAGAAAAGTCAAATGGGACCGCGGGAGACATTTTCTAGGCTTATTTGTGGTACTTTCCATATAAAAATTGAATTTTCAAGCAAAAAGCCACATTCACTTGAGCCGAAAGTGCGCCACAACGACTACCACAATACTGCTCAAAATTGGATGAAATCTTAGTGTTATTCATAACAAACTATTTGTAATAGTGGTTCATGAGTCAAAGATTAGATTTGAGCGTAAATTGATTAATAATTTTGCGTATGGCGTACGTGTACGAATTTTATGAATTTTGTCTATTTTGGCTGCAAATTTGAGAAATTTCACATCAAATATGGAGTGATTGTATTTAAGAATCTCAGAACCAATACAGCTTGTCCCAGGAAAGTCATATGGGCTCGCGGAAAACATTCAGTAGGCTTATTTGTCGTAATTTCGTTCAAAAATGGCATTTTCAGGGCAATAAACGTATATTCACTTGAGAGCATGGTGCGCCAAAACGGCTATACCAATATTGCTCAAAATTTAATGGGATCTAAGTCTAATAATTTCCAAACAATGGTGAAAATTTGAAGTCGATCGGTGGACTGGCTTTTGAGCTATCGTGGTAACAAAAAACGTGACACCGGACAACGGACGGCGGACGGCGGACGGCGGACAACGTGCCACAGCCCCACATCAACATGAGCTAAAAACGGTTCCACCGCATTCCTATGGGTTCCAAACTTATAGAAAAATCATTTTTGGGGTTTCCAAAATTTGGGCCAATCGCAATACTTTTACGCATCACGTGGTGTGCGGAAAAGTAAAACATATGGAATATTATAAAATGAACAGAAAGTACCACAAACAGAATTTCGATTTAGCCCGAAATGTACCATAAATCTACGTATAGTGGTTAGTATTGCCAGTGGCAACGCCACACAGAGACAGCCATTGTACAGAAATGAAACGTCATGTGAAATCAGATGGTTTTTAGACGTGTACAGAAAAATTAATATTGTACTTATTACACTATCAACTTTTTTTTCACTTTTGAAAAATTCCAGCAGGGATTACTATGGGCTGACAATTAGGGTGTATCAATTTCGATTTGCGTTTGAAATCAAAAATGGGGGGGTGGCACTAGTTAGTACTAGTCAAAACAAGATTTTTTTGTTTGTGGACCATATGCAAAATTTTATTTCCTACAGGTCGGAAGGTCGTTTGAAAAAAATTTGTCAAAAAAGCTGTTTTTCCACAAAAAATGTAAGAAAAGTCATTCAAAGTATAATTATTGATATTTACATTTACTTTATTCTTAATTTTCGGATCACAATTAATGATTTTTATGTTACTCAAGACATTTTCCTGGTTTATTTTGAAATTTTTATTATGGAACAAGTGAAGAATGGCCGAAAAAAGTGACCTTTTTCCCAAATTGTGCCAAATTGTTTTCCAAACTTATAGAAAAGTCATTTTTTGGGTTTCCAAAATTTTGGCCAATCGCAATACTTTTACGCATCACGTGGTGTGCGGAAAAGTAAAAATAAGAGTCCAATTGAGAGTTGGGAACGATTTCGGACATTGTTACAATTCTTCAAAAGGAATTTTTCAATATAGGATTTACATAATTTATTCACAGGATCGCGTTGACGACACAAGAATGATCATTGAATATTTTGAGGGCAAACACAAACGAAAAAAATATTGTGAAGCTGTTAGAGTTTTTGCTTTAACTTTAAGATATTATAGCCCAAGGGCTTACGATTACATCAGACATAAATTTGATGACAACCTTCCTCATCCCGCCACGATTAGAAAATGGTATCAGCAAAGTTCTGTTAACAACGAAAGCGGTATTTGCAAAAGGAGTATAGATCTTTTACAAAACAAAGTTGAAGAACTTAAAAAAAATAGAAAGGAATTGTATTGTGGTCTAGTTTTTGACGAAATGTCTATTCGACAACACGTCCAGTGGCTTGATGATAAAAAAGAGTTTTCAGGTTTTGTTACGTTTGGGAAAGTAGGAGAAAACAGTGACTCTTTACCGATAGCCACGGAAGTTTTGGTTTTTCTTTTGAGTGGAATTAACGTTCCATTTCATTTACCGATTGCATTTTATTTTATTGCAAAATTAGATGGAATAGATAAAGTTATTTTGATAACATCAATCATTAAACTGCTCACAGGAATAGGCGTAAAATTTTTAACTATAACATTTGACGGCTTAGCCTCAAACATTACGGCATCTGAAATTTTAGGATGCGGTTTCAATAAAGACGATATGCATGCATATTTTAAAAATCTCAATAATGGTTCCACAATATATATTACACCAGTTCCACCTCACATGATAAAATTGATTCGGAAATATTTAGGCAACCATAAAAAAATTTACGATAAAAATGGCAAAGCAATAGACTGGCAACTTTTTGAAAAATTGGTAGAGATGCGAGAGAAAAATAATTACATTACACACAAAATGACAAAAAAACATCTCGATTATACAGGAAGAAACGGGATGAAAGTGTCATTAGCTGTTCAGACTTTGAGCGATTCCGTTTCTAAATCAATGCAATTTTTGATGGATAAAAACCATCCCGGATTTGAAAATGCACATGCGACGATTGAATTCACTTCTCGAATGGACAAATTGTTCGACATTCTAAATAGTGAAATCCAGCCAGGAAAAAGTGTTTACAAAAATCCTATCACACCTGAAACAAAGACGGAAATTTTCACTTTTTTAGATGAAACCGCTGATTATATTAAACAACTGACTTTAAAACCATTTGGGAAACCAATCATTGATTCGGCCACTAAAGTAGGCATCAAAGGACTTCTTATTGACATTGAAAATGTGAAATTAATATATTTAAATTACGTTGAAACAGGAATTTTTCACAATTTTCCCGTCCGCAGAATATGTCAATGTCCTTTGGAAAGTCTATTCAGTAGATGTCGATCACACTATTTGTTAGGTTCGAACAAAAACCCTACTGCGTTACAATTCCGATCTTTATTCCGAAAAATACTTATAAATAACGAAATAACAAGCTCGGTATTTGGTAACTGCGTTGATAGTCTTGACATTCTGCAATTGTCTTCGAACATTGAAAATAAAACGCTAAGTATTCAGAGCAATACGCAGGATAATGTTATACCGAACTTTTCCCATGACTTTCCACAAGAAATAGATAGCCAAAACGATTCAGATATCTCACTGGAGCTTGAGGCAAATTTGCCAGATCCTTTTAACATAGATCAAAGTGTTGGCGTGGCATATGTAGCTGGCTTAATTGAAGAAAGGATTAATTTAAACTCAACTATAAATTGCATTCTATGTGCCAATGTGTTGAGCCAAGACGTAAGATTAAATTCAGATGCATTGCCAATCACAAAAAAAAGTTACATTCCATGTCGCAGCATATATAATATCTGCACATTAGCTCATCAAGTTCTCGAAACTCATTTGTTTAAAATAGACTTTAATTACAAAACAACCGTAGATAAAATACTCACAGACGTACACTTTGATTCTATTTTTCCTCATACCGATTTCACAGAGCATGCCACACATAAAATTGTTTTTGTTAAATACATTGTTGAAGAGTATATACGATTTAGAGCGGTAGAAGTGGCTAAGAAGGTCACAATTAGCAATCAAATGAAAAATCAAACTTCAAAAGAACGGACTGGTAAAAAATGAAATAGATTGTTGCTTTTAATTGAAAAATTCAGCTTGGTATTTATGCATGTAAATGTAAATTAAAGTTATATTTCGTTAATAAATCAATTTGTCTTTTTATTGAGACATTTTCAGCCTTTTTCTTTTCCCATTATATTATAATCGTCTATAATACTTAAATTAAAGTCCATTTTTCCGATTTGCACATGACTTTGGATTTTTTTTACTATTATTATCAATTTGAATTGATTGACTTTTTTATTTTCACTGAAAAGACTGTCAACGACCGTCAATAAAATGTGTTTTAATGTTAATAATAATTTCACTGTGGAAATTTACATTTGTCGATTTTTAACGTACTGTAAATTACGTTTTTTTGTTATCGTTCATCATCGATGAAGACTAAATTGTTTTCTTTTTTTGCTGATGAGTGGAACAGTTCGATTGCGAGTGAGTGATGATGGCATTTTGTGAACGAAAACGGTTGGAGCACCACCAAAATCAGTCAGTCGACTCTGTATTTGACAGCTGGTGCAGACACTGGTACCGCGGTGCCTAAACCATCCAGTTGCGATTGTGATTTCACCATTTTTTTGTTCGAAACACTTGCAGACGTTTGCTCCATTTTGATCAATTGCACACGTTGCGGACTGCGACGACCCGAAATGATCGATTCAGATTTGATATGTTTGCCCACTGTTTTGATAGAGAGATTTTTTTTAGAGAGAGAGAGAGAGAGAGAGAGAGAGAGAGAGAGAGAGAAAGAGAGAGAGAGAGAGAGAGAGAGAGAGAGAGAGAGAGAGAGAGAAAGAGAGAGAGAGAGAGAGAGAGAGAGAGAGAGAGAGAGTTACTTGGCTTGATTTTGATCTCGTGACCAGCAGTTTTCAGCGCACTACTAACAGCTGAATCAATGACCAATGAAGTTTCACACAAATCAGTCTTTTGACTCTCATTTGGGTAACTGTCATTGGTCCGACGGATCCGTGTCCGCGGATTTCTCGTGGATGTTCCGCGGAAGTTCCGTCCACATACGTTTCAAGAGTCAACGGAACCTGACATGGTTCCACGGAAGTTCCGTCAGAATCCGTTATGTCAGTGAAACTTGTCCGCGGATATCATTAAATGACTTTGAATTTCCGCGGATCAATTTAAATGGATTGAAATTTCCGCGGAATTTCAATGGGATCCGCGGACACGGACGTGTCTATTGAAATGGATATGACCCCTAATAATAAAAATATTCAATGAAAAATCAACTTAGCGTGTCTGTTCTTTAAATTCTTTTCAATTACCATTGAATAATTAATTGAACAAATTACCAAAAACAAAATTGTTATTTTTCAGTGTGTTGGAATATTATTTCTTATTTAAAATATTAAATGCGCTGTCCGACCATTAGCATTATCTTTAAATTATTTTATAAAAGTTTCAAGTATTCTTTAACGGATTTGTGTCGCTTTTTATCATCAGCATTATATTTGAATAAACGAAGAGTTTACTCTAGGTCAGTTTAGACTTCCCATAATAAACAATGGCTTGATATTCTTCAAATAACTTAAACAGGAAACTTATATGTGCCGAAATAGCTCAGGGGGAGAGCGTTTGACTGAAGATCAAAAGGTCGTGAGTTCGAGACTCACTTTCGAGAAATGATTTTTTTTTTCTTCGCTGCAAAACCTGCATTTCAACTACGCGCATTTCTTCCTTATGACTTTAATTAAAAATATTCTAAATTGAAAATAGAAAAGAAAATTTACAAAAAACAATCTGTACGATAATGCTAATCTTTTAATTTAACCAAAAGAATCGATTTCATTTGAAATTTCAAATTGACTAAAGTCTTGAATGGCAAATACTCTTGAATTATTAAGTTAATTCATTTAAAAACATCCAAACTACTATAAAATTATACCGATCTTTTTATTTCTGTATCTTCTGCAACTTCTTTCTTTTGGTGTGTTAGTTGTTTTTTTTTCACTCCAATTTTTTGTTTTATAGTTACATCTTCTTTTCAATTTTGCTTTTCATCCGAAAATTTTCATGTTTCTTTATTTCTATTGAAATTTTATTACACAAATTCTTTCGTTTCGTTGGAAATTTGTAAGCGTAAAATGATTGTTTACGGATGAAAATAAATGCATGCGAGAGTGAAAAAGACAAAACGTTCACACATTGAGAGATAGCAAATGTGCAGGTTTTCTATTTTGTTTGTGGCATTTCAATTTTTCGGTTTCGTCTGGATGTGTTTGGGTTGCATCTTTTTTTTGCATTGTTTTCTTCCCTCTGCTTGTATGCCAATGTTTTAAGTGTATGTATGCGTGTGATGTGGAACAATGAAATCGACTTGCTTTTAAAAGATGACTAAAAGTGAAGCGAGTGTGCGATCAACGGAAAACACAATCTATAGAAAATCAACAGCCACAACCGCAACATGCATTATGCGTCCGCAATTGTAATGGAAATCTAACATAATGCTTGAGTAAATAGGTAATTTTAATTGCGTCTTTACTTTCTCGCATTTTTCGCGCCCGCCATTTGAAATTTCAAAATGACTAAAGTCTTGAATGGCAAATACTCTTGAATTATTAAGTTAATTCATTTAAAAACATCCAAACTACTATAAAATTATACCGATTCTTTTTATAAGAATCGAAGAATAAATGTTTAGAACGAAGGGCGAGAACCTAGTGCTTTCTTTGAAATAATAAATTTGGGATATTGTCAAGTCAAGAATTTAGAAAGTTCTAATATTTAAATCATTATTGGCCAATCCAATGTGAATGAAAAGAAGCGCATTTCATTTCTGTGTACTATTCCTTCGCTGTTGGACAAGCAAGTTTTTCAGTTGGATCATTATATTTAGTTCAAAAGTATTATCAAATCATAATAAATTTGGAAATCGGATTCATTTTCTTGTCGTTGAACAAAATTATGCTATACAGAGTGAATTTTGAGCGCCATATTGTGCCACATATACATGCATAAACAGCAGCAGCAACAAGTGTATGCTGTACAGTTACACGGTGCAGCCGGTGCTTCTTATACACACTAACCCATTCTCTCATTCGCTTTGTTGTCCTTCGATCGCTCTATTCTGTTCGTTTCGTTTGTTCGGTTGTACCGTTCAAGCAAAAAAGTAAGCTATACAGAGTGAATTTTGAGCGCCATATTGTGCCACGTATACATGCATAAACAGCAGCAGCAACACGTGTATGCTGTACAGTTACACGGTACAGCCGGCGATTCTTATACGAAAAACGAATTGTGTGTACTGATTTGGACTCGCTCTAAACCATTCTCGCGTTCACTTAATTCAGTTATACCCATTGCATATCCATGTTCCCAATATATTGGTTGTTGTGTGCTTCGTCTCTTTTTTTGAGTTCTACTCATTTGAATGTTGTTGGTGTCGCACAACAGACGTGTGTTTCAGTTTTTTTGATTGTGTATTGATAAACAAACCGGTGAAAAAGTCAAATGAAATTCAAAGTAAAAGTGAACAACGAGAGAAACGATAGAATTATAACAATTTGAATAATAGAACATACAACACGTGTCGAATAGCGACAGAATATTTGATATTTCAGAAAAACGACATTTTCATAAATACAGAAAACAGGTTTTTGGTTTTACGAAAACGATCAGTTTAAAAATTTTGCGTTTACAGTTTTTTTCTTTTCCTGTTCACTGTTTCGGGTGTGTAAAATTGATAAGTTTCCATTTTTGGGCTTGTGAAAAACGAATTGTGAACGTGTTGATCGAGTGTTTGTGTTCATTGTCGTTTCGGTGAACGAGCTAACTCATTTCAAAGCGTTCTGACAATTGGTGCGATATTCAATAGCACAGCCATTTTTTTTCTAGTTCGAGTGAAAAGTACCAAATCGAAATAAAAAATTGCCAAAATTGGCCATGTCGAAAATAAAAAATTCCACAAGAGACTTTGTTAACAATGTTCAGGTTAGTGTGCAAATCTAATTGGAGTGTAAAAAGGTCAGCAGATTTTTCATGGTAAAACGCCATCAAATTTGTTATGCGTTTAAACGATCTATTGCAAAACATCATCAAGTTTTTCAGTTGAATCATTATTTTAGTTCAAAAGTATTATCAAATCATAATAAATTTGGAAATCGGATTCATTTTCTTGTCGTTGAACAAAATTATGCTATACAGAGTGAATTTTGAGCGCCATATTGTGCCACATATACATGCATAAACAGCAGCAGCAACAAGTGTATGCTGTACAGTTACACGGTGCAGCCGGTGCTTCTTATACACACTAACCCATTCTCTCATTCGCTTTGTTGTCCTTCGGTCGCTCTATTCTGTTCGTTTCGTTCGTTCGGTTGTACACCGTTCAAACGTTGCTTGGTTGTATGTTCGATATAGCCTGCGAATGATTGAAAATTAAAACAATAAAATAAACCAAGAGTGTCCGCGGACACGGATCCGTAGAACCAGTGTTCAGTGCAACTAATGTTTTTTTGTTTGTTTTGAAGCCTGGTGAAGATTCCAACGAGGATTCTTCAAACGAAGATTCATCAAACGAAGATTCATCAAACGACGATGCATCAAACGAATCTTTCGAAGAGATCGAAACTGCTGTGGCATGCACTAGTAAAAAGGCGGTGGCCTCTGACGATGAAGACGGTGATTTGAAGGTCAAAGTTGGTAACAAGACCATTCTGAAGAAAGACCTTACAAAAGAAACGGTGCTCCAAATGGTCATAGAGCGAACAATCAAACCCGGTCCTCCACCGAACCCAAAAATGTACAAGTCCGAAATATGGAATTTGGGTTTGAAGTTTCTTTACTGGGTCAACGACGACAGTATTTTCACAAATTGGTATTTTTGCGGTGTTTGCGGGTGGTCTCATAAGGTGCCTTGCTTACGGAAAGGCACAGGAGTGCTACGAAAGCACATGCTCAAATGCACCAACACAGAAAGAAAGTACGTGTTGAAGGAAAAGGAACTACGGCTGTTTGCAGAGAATGCATTGGCTTTCGGACGTTTATATGGCCAATTTTCTGGCGATGATATCCCTCTTCCACAGCCAAATGAATGGTAATAATAATATATTTTTCCTTACTTTCATTTTTATATAAGGCAGACACGGTTCCAAATCCGCGTCCGTGTCCGCGTTAGTAGCATCCGTGTCAACCTTTTTGGTAACTGTCATTTATTCTAAAATTTATTGTCCATTAATCTAGGTCTCAAAGCTTTTGGGAAGACCCAACATTTGTGGACAAATATCGCAAGTCACCGAAGAAAGTTGTGCCGAGTGCTCCCGTTAAAGCAGCTAGATTCGCAAAGCTAGCTTCGGCTATAAATATGAAATCTGCGAATAAAGTAGTCAGCTCAGAAACAATGATTGCTATGCAACAGAATGCTCTTGAAATTGCTCTCAATGGTGAGTCGTTCGTTTACCCAATATGCCCAACAATTCACACGGACACGGCACCAGTTCCGTTCCGTGTTCTGAATTTCGATCTCTCTACAGATAATATGATTTCCGCTTTTTTATTTTAATTTGTCTCATTTCATAATGTGTGTATTTGCAGTTGGTCACCAAGAGCGTGAACGCTCCGAGAGTACCAAAAAGAAGAAAAAGAAGAATAAAAATCCAAACAACGAAAAAAGCAATGGTGAGACAAAGATCCATATTTTTTCGTCAACAACATTTCTTTTAATAAGTTTCACACGGACACGGCACCAGTTCGGTTCCGTGTTCGGGATATCGATCTATTTCAAAGCAGATAACATTATTTTCGCCCTTTTTATTTTACTTTGTCTCATTTCATAATGTGTGTATTTGCAGTTGGTCACCAAGAGCGTGAACGCTCCGAGAGTACCAAAAAGAAGAAAAAGAAGAATAAAAATCCAAACAACGAAAAAAGCAATGGTGAGACAAAGATCCATATTCTTTCGTCAGCAACATTTCTTTTAATAAGTTTCACACGGACACGGCACCAGTTCGGTTCCGTGTTCGGGATATCGATCTATTTAAAAGCAGATAACATTATTTTCGCTTTTTTATTTTAATTTGTCTCATTTCATAATTTGTGTTTTTACAGTTGCTGCTACCGAATCTCATTCGGGTGATGATGGCACAGGTAAGACACAGATGCATAAGTTTCACACGGACACGGCACCAGTTCGGTTCCGTGTTCGTAATATCGAAATCTTTCCAAACAGATAATATGATTTCTGCTTTTTTATCGATGGTAGAGGTTGATTAGTCTTAGTTATTGATTTAATTCAGTGTTTTCTCCTCATTTTCGTTATATTCTTAGGTGATGCTCAGGTCGACAATTCACATTTCAGTCCACGTATGTATGATTTACATCGTGTATTCTTGCTTTGAAATTTGACAAACTAATTTTATATATGTTTCTAGTCAACACCAACTATCAACCTGGTGACGTTGAAAGTAGTGTCGACGATGATACTGTTGGACGTTTTGTGAGAATTAGAAAAATTGGTATGCGCCTACTTCAAGCTTTAGTTCGTTTCACGGGAACGGATTTTCCGTATCCAACACGATTTTCGTTTTTTTAAATTTTAATTTCATCATATGTATTTTTGCAGTAAATGACACAGACGATGAAGGCTCTGAGAGCCCCAAGAAAAAGAAAAACGAAAACAAAAATGTGTACAAGAAAAAGAGCAAAGGTGAGACTAAGATTCACATTTTTTTTACAACAAATCTTTCAATAAGTTTCACACGGACCCTTCAATAGCTTGTTACCGTGTTCTCTTCTCGATTTCTTTTAAATCCGTGGATCAAAGACAGTTATCCGAGATGTATATTATGCCAATTTAAGAATTTCTTGATGGCGCTCAGAAGAAAAGTCGACTTGTCTTCGAATCAGTTTCACACGAACATTACATCAGTTTGGTACCGTGTTCCACGGACACGGATTAAAACCATGTCCGTTACTGTTGACTCTTTCTCTTTTGATACAAAAAATATGATTTCCGCCTTTTTATTTTACTTTGTCTCATTTCATAATGTGTGTATTTGCAGTTGATCTCCAAGAGGGTAAAAGCTCCGAGAGCACAAAAAAAAAGAAAAAGAAGAATACAAATCCTAACAACGAAAAGAGCAATGGTGAGACAAAGATCCATATTTTTTCGTCAACAACATTTCTTTTAAATAAGTTTCACACGGACACGGCACCAGTTCGGTTCCGTGTTCGGAATATCAATCTATTTCAAAACAGATAACATGATTTCCGCCTTTTTTATTTTACTTTGTCTTACATAATGTGTGTATTTGCAGTTGGTCACCAAGAGCGTGAACGCTCCGAGAGTACCAAAGAGAAGAAAAAGAAGGATAAAAAACCAAACAACGAAAAAAGCAATGGTGAGACAAAGATCCATATTTTTTCGTCAGCAACATTTCTTTTAATAAGTTTCACACGGACACGGCACCAGTTTGGTTCCGTATTCGGGATATCAATCTCTCTTTCCAAACTGAAAATATGATTTTCGCTTTTTTATTTTAATTTGTCTCATTTCATAATGTGGTTTTTGCAGTTGCTGCTACCGAAACTCATCCAGACGATGAGGGCACAGGTGAGACACAGATCCATAAGAATCACACGGACACCGCACCGATTTGGTTCCGTATTCTCGATATTTCTGACACGAAATTTCTGCGCAAACTCTTGCTTTTTTTATTTTAATTTGTCATTTCTCTTATCTCCATTCTTTAGTACTTAATGCCACCTCTCGCTTAGATGATGATATGTTGACGGAAGAAAACGGTGTGTATCTTGTTTATCACAATAGTTAGTTTTCCAGTCAGTCCTACGGATCGGTAGTTCCGTCACAATCCGTTTCATTCTTTATTCTTTCGATATTTCTATTCAAATTTGAATATAAAAAACTAATATTTTATCTATTTTATTAAATATTCTCCCATCTTTCATGTGTTTTTGTAGTTCCTTATACCACCTCTCACATAGATGACAAAAAGTCGACGAATGCACAAAAGGTTCGAAATTGCTCAATTGTATTGGCTGATTTCGTGCCAACGAAAAATCAAGGTATTCATGTTACTTCCGTGTCTTTCATATGATAAACATATCACTGTGGACGGTAGTCCACGCGAGTGACGCAAGCAACTACTATGCATGCATATTAGTGCAATGTCACAAGCCTATATATACACGCAATTTCGAACTTTTAAACCATATTACCGATCAGAATGAACTGAGTATCATTGGAAAGGTCTCGAAAAGTAGAGGCGAAAAATGTATAAAAACTTGAAATTTGACCTCCCATGACCCCTGATATGGAGGTTTGAAAAATTGACCAAAATTTCAGTTTTTCCACCATAAAGGATCGAAAACTTATCTTAATCTTTTGTAATACGCTTTATTTCGATTCTAATTCTGAATACAAATCAAACGATACCCATATCATCAAAATCGGTTGACCCGATCAAAAGTTATGTTATTATCAAAATTTTACCCCCACCCCCCTAAAATCATGAAAAGGGGCGTTTGTTTGTCACTTTGTACCTGTGAGATATTTCAACGATATTCGCTGGAGATATTGGGATTGAAAAACTAAGAATTTTTTGTTCTACAACTTTTCGATCTGGTTACCCCTATGACCAGGGGAGGTCTTTAAACTTGAAAAACTACCCCCCTCCCAACTGCCACTGTGCCCAAACCACTAAATGTACAGAAACGGCATGGGTATCATTTGAAAGGTATTGAGGTCAACTTTCAAACTGCATTCAAACAATTTGAAAAAAATATCCTAATTGAGAAGTTTTCAGCCAAAAACTGAAAAGTTGCATATCGGTCCGACACAAATTTGAAATTTTCTCGAAAAAACTCCCAACGATTTTTTTCATAATTTCCACGATTCTAGCGTAAATATGTGTGAAACATGGTGCATATGCGTTATATCTGGGAAAATTCGTTTTTTCGAGATATTTCGGTTTGAAGTGAAAAAACACCTTAAAATTGACCAAAAATGCCGTTTTTAATCCGAAAACATGATAAATAACGCCAAAAATATAATTTAATTGTGATTATAGTATACTCTGACTCAAAGGAGACAATAGTTCTTCAGATGTCAATGCTCTAAAATGTCTACTTTTCACGATTTTGAGTTCAAAAGCTAAAAAACCACACAAAAATCGAACAAAAATCAATTTTTCACTTCATAACATGAGAACTACCGCAAAAAAATGTCATACAATACAATTACAAACGTATGGAGAAGATTGTGTAATGATTGTAATCGTGCATCTTGGAAAAAGAACATTAACTCCTTGACTGAAATTTCACAAAATACTAAAAAAAATCTCAATACAAAATGATTGATATCAAACAAAAAACCACTTGGCGCGGTAAATACTCGTGCCGCAAGCAAAATCGGTACAAAAACTTACTGATATCAATTTTGTGACGCGGCTAGCGAGTTACTTTCATTTTTTCGATTTTAAAATATAATGTGTAAAAGACCTGTGTATGCTACATTTGCCACAAGTCTTTTCTCCATTGAAATTTCTAGGCAAAAGTGAATCGATTAAAATGAAAATAACTCGCTAGCCGCGTCACAAAATTGATATCAGTAAGTTTTTGTACCGATTTTGCTTGCGGCACGAGTATTTACCGCGCCAAGTGGTTTTTTGTTTGATATATATTTCTTCAATATTTGTTTCCTACAGCATACAAAAGAAAGTCTGATGGCGATTTCGCACCGGATCCAAAGAAAAAATGTTTACGTGCATTCAAAGACTTTGAACTCTCGCCAAAAGACAACAGTCAAGGTAAGTGTTCATCGTGCGTAATAACATTACAGTCAACAAATTTAATTACATAAATTCCGCGGACACGGGTTGGAACAATCTGCGGAAGGTCCGCGGACATGTTAAAATATATTAATCGATCGTAGAGGTTGATTAGTCTAAGTTATTGATTTAATTTCAAAACTGAAAATATGATTTTCGCTTTTTTATTTTACTTTGTCTTATTTCATAATTTGTGTTTTTACAGTTGCTGCTACCGAATCTCAATTGGGTGATGATAGCACAGGTAAGACACAGATCCATAAGTTTCACACGGACACGGCACCAGTTCGGTTCCGTATTCGGGATATCGATCTCTCTTTCCAAACTGAAAATATGATTTTCGCTTTTTTATTTTACTTTGTCTCATTTCATAATGTGTGTATTTGCAGTTGGTCACCAAGAGCGTGAAAGTTTCGAGAGCATCAGAAAGAAGAAAAAGAAGGATAAAAATCCAAACAACGAAAAAAGCAATGGTGAGACAAAGTTCCATATTTTTTCGTCAACAACATTTCTTCTAATAAGTTTCACACGGACACGGCACCAGTTCGGTTCCGTGTTCGGGATATCGATATCTCTTTCCAAACTGAAAATATGATTTTATGTATGTGATGAGAGACCACACTTATACTATCCCATTATTCCTATTGCTCACAAAATGTTGAAAGTATTGAATGGATGTTGACTTTTGTTTTCAATATTTTATTTTTTGCACAGCCACCACAAAGGGACCACACAGCCGAACAGCCACAAAAATGAAGGACAATCATACATTTATGCCTAGTCCAAGACGTTTGCGGAGCAACCGCCACAATCCTAATAAAGAATATTAATGAGATTCTTCAAAGATTTTCAACCGTCTCTTAATACAACAAATAAAAATTTAAAAAAAATAATAGCAAAAAAAACAACAAGATCAATAACAATAAATTTAAAAAAAAACGTTTCATGCTGTGTCAGAATAGAAACATGCATTTTTCTTTACTTTCACGAGGAGTTTTATTCGCGAATGATGAAGGTAAGTACTATTACGTAAAAAGTAAGTAAGTGACTGGCTTCCAAAATCTGTCTATTCTATGAAAACAGTCATCATTGACACAAGACTCAGAGATATTGCTACATCTGCGGACAGGAATTTTTCTGATCTATAGTTATCTTTAAAAATCTATGCTATTAGTGTGCCATTTAAAATTGAGAAATAAAAAACACTTCAATTAGCTTAAGCAGCAACCTCCCCCTCCCCCAATTGCATTTGGTCCATCAGTAAACATAGTTTCTGTTTGTTAATTTATTTTCTTTTTAAACCAGCAACATTTCTCTTTCTCTCGAAAAAATAAAAACAATCCACTGATGTTTGGTTATGCAATATGAATTGATGCATTTTAAACGATCGATTTCTCTATTTTTAGGCCCAACAATTTTATTGAATGTCAGATACTTCTTCGAAAGGGAAAAACAAACAAAATGACACCGCACAGCAACCGAAGCCAACACACAAATTGGTTAGATAATAACAGCAATAGCAACAACAGTAATTTTTTTTTGCTCTTGTTGATCCTGTTCTCGGTTCTGTTTGTTATTCATTTTGAACATTTTTTTCTATTTCTTTGCTTTTGTTTGAAGATCATGATCTCGATAAACATCGAGGCACAACAAGTAAAAATTGAAATCGATTCTACCGTTTTTTGTTACCGTTTTCATTTGAATCATTATGGTGATTTGAAACTTTCACATTTGGCTTATATCTCAACCATTTTCTCCCCCATCAATACGACGATGTTCCAATATATCAGTTTAATTAGCGTTTTGAATGTGAAATTCGGATTCTAACCAATGCTAGGTCGAATATGAATGCATCAATAGCATTGAAAAAGTAGCACATGCAAATCTTCACGCGAAGCATCTCTGAGTTGATGTATAGAGCTTGCGGTTAGAAGATATAGATGACAGAATCTGTATGAAATGGTAACTAATCTGTCAAATAACCAATAATTCTCATAATAGCTATTGGTGATATCATATGCGTACTAAAATATGATTATAACAGTAATGTCAATGGAACGCAACCAAATGACCAAGTCGTACACCAAACGCAACACTATTACCTATACATGTAATGAACTCTGTTTCACTTTTATATCTGTATTTGTAAATAAGATCTCTCTCACACATATTTATAAAAATGAAATAGAATTCTACTTTGACATCTTTCTTTTTTATCGCCATATTTAGATAGCTTTGTTCAGCTGATGATAACAGTCAAATTAATTAATCTCATCTCATACATATAATGCAAAAGAGTTTCTCTTTTCAAACGGAATTTTTGTTTTCCCTTCATTCGTTTGAATAGTTGTTCAGTTCTAGTGTCAGTTCTGTCGAAAATGTAAGTACTAAGCAGTATGCAATGTTATTAGACATGCAACAGCATCTCACGATGTTGAAAGGTATATGTGAATAGTGACTATTGAGTGAATTTACTTGAATTGCTGAGAATGAGAAATACAGAATCGATTGAAGTGTAGTTTTATTACAGTTATAATAAAAAAGTGCGCAAAACGCATCAAACATTTACGTAAGTGTCAATCATACGCAACTTTTTCATTTAACTCCGGCAAAACAATCTTAATTCGTTGAATCAATTGAATAATGTGAATTCTTTTATTACGGTTTGCAAATTCATAATTCCTACTTATTGGAAATATTGGAATGTGTTCATTTAATTCAAATAGCACTCAAAATGAATAAAATCGAACTACCGAAATATGACAAAAAAAGATTAAGTTGCCGTAATGATTGTCACAAAAAAAAATATAACAATTCTCCACAGTAAAAAATCCCTGAAAGTGGTGTAAAGTATAGCAAACAATTTTGTCATCCAGAATGTGAATTTGCTTAACGTGTTTCGTGTGCTATTGTCATGAATTTGCGGTCATTATATTACATTTCCATCTCATAACCTGTGCAAGAAGAATATCACTGTGTTTGAGAACCATTCTACCGCTTGGTAAAAATGTCCGAACTTCGTATCACCCTAATTGCATTTTTTCGATTTACGCTTATCAGCTAGCGTGTTGACTAAAACTGAAGAGAGATGAAATTCATAATGGTTCTTACTCGTGCTTAACACTTACTTAATATAGTATGGTGCGAGTGCACACATTCGGTCCACAGAAATCTTAAGAGTCGACGGAAACGGACATTCCGTACTTTCTTCGCACATGAACTGTGATTTGGGAATAGTATTGGTTTTGTCTCTAAAATTTGACTCGGACATTGGAAATGAACTCTGATCGCGCCGAGATTTTGAACAATATCTCAGATCGTTATGGATATTTTTCTGCGATATCGATCAACTGAAAGCTCGTATCTTTATACTACGGAAACAGGTGATTCATTCAGATTTTGCAACAAATTTTAGCAGTGTTTCTTCATATTTAAATCGACATTATTTTATATCGAAAATATACATATTTATATGGACCTGTTTTTCTCTCTTATATGGACACATTACTGTTCCGTATCCTTGATATATCTGTGTGAAACTTATTATTTATTACTATTCTATTTTTGTCAGTGTGAATATGAGTATTCATCAGGTAAAAGGAAGGAACGGTGGAACCTTGTATTATGATACAGTGGACAAACATCTTTATGTGATTAATAAAGAGGTCAATGGAGTCTTGCACCTCGTGTGTTACGACACAATTATTTCAAAAAAGAAGAAGAATGGTCCAAATACATGTCCTGCGCGGCGCTATTTGGATGTACCAGCGGCTGAGAAATGTTGGGAAGGCTCCGAGAATCAACAATTTGGACGATATTTAGATGAAGAAGCAACTAAGACATGTTGGCTGCGTGCTAAGTGTGAACACAGTAATCATCAAGAGCATAAAATCATATATCAAGACCTCATATCATTGAATGCCATGAAAGATCTTTGTCGATTTTTAGCCGAACACTTTCCGGCGTCAGCACACAAAGTTCCAATAAAAGAAATTTTTTTATTGGAAATGGCCAAGTACGTGTTGACATCAATTCGTTTTCCAGGAATAAAACATGACGCAGGAGAATATCAAATTAATTTTCTATTTAATATTTCAAGACGCATTCCAGGCGAGTCGGAATTGAACTTCCGAAGTGTATCACGTCAACTGTTCCGACTGAGAGATAAGCAATACCCCCAGAGACCGAAAACAGATGAGGATATCCGTGCTGGTTTTAGTGATCCCAATATCTTCGAAGAATATGGGAAATCGCTTGACAAACGACATCCACTTTACGTTGATTCGGTCATTAGCGAAGATAAACGTAAACGTAAACATAAACGTAAGAATAAATCAAGCGCATATGCTTTCCACGTTTTTGCATCATACGCAACCATCGATTTGATCGAGAAGAACATCCCACCAAACGAAAGGAAGTACTTGCTGGACGGAACGTTCAAGGTCGTTCCACGTCAATTCGGTAGAAAAGGCCAACTGTTAATAATGGCAATCGAGTATAAAAATGACGTATGTGTATCTTAAGTATTAAGTTAATACTATTAACATTGCTTTACTGCAGGCATAGAAACTACCCATAGAAAAATAGTCATAAGTTTTTGAAGACGGAAAACCCATTTCAAATTCAGTCCTACGGATCCGTATTTTCGCGGAAGTTCAATCCCTATCATGAGTTAACGGATCCGTGTCCGCGGAAGATGGTAACATCGACATCTTGCAATCCATTTGATAACATTCACTAAAGCATTCAATTTTCGTCCCAAAATTATATCTATTTTGTTGTACGTTACTGAATCGAGTTTCATCCACACTTCAATTGATTGACAGTGCATGTGATTATGTGGAGTAAATGTCATTGGTCATTCTACGGATCCGTGTCCGCGGAAGTTCCAAAATCCAAAGTCCAAAGAAGGATAAATGATATTTACCCATAATTAATTTCGTCAATTTCCGTATTGTACTCACGGAACACAGAACAACAAGTATCACTTTTGCAGATGTAGACTTAGTAGCACTATTTTAACACCATTAGAATCTTTTTATAACGAGAATTTCGTTCCATAAATGTGTCATCCAATTTCTTAGATATTTCCGTTTTGTTACGTTCTGACAACGCGAAAAACTGAAGCATGCTATTCACATGTTTTCCGTTTTATTGAAGAAAGATTGTTTAAGCTCCAGCCGACTAGCTTCATCACCGATTTCGAAATTGCGCTGCGTAAAGCTATTACAAAGTGCTACCCAGCAGCGATACTTCGAGGTTGTTGGTACCACTATACTGCTTCGTTGCGCAAGAGACTGTTGAAAGAGGGGCTCCATAAACTCATTAAAAAAAACAAACACGCAAAGAAAATAAAAAAAATGATGATGAGTCTCCCTCTGCTGCCAGCCAAAGATTTCGATGAGGGCTATGCACACATTAAGGAATCAGCTAGAAATTTTAAGCTGTTCAAAAAGTTTGAACGCTTTTTCAAATATTACGATGATTTTTGGCTACGTCAGGTACATTTAGTTGTTTTCAAATTTAAAGATTTTGTTCATGAAATGTTTATGTTTTGTCACTAAGCAAGTTTTCTAAATTCATAGAACAAAGAACATGCGCTTTCTGTTTTTGATTCGACAACAAGGACAACATCTCCCCTAGAGTCATTGAATGCAGCTTTGCGACGATCGTTCCCCAACCATCCACATTTTTACAAGTTCATGGATCGCCTACGATTGCAAGAGTTTTCAAAATCATTCGATATGTTAAATGCAGTCAAATCAAAAGTCACAGAGAAACAATGTCAACGACGCAAAAAAATGGATCAGAAGCGTGAGGAGAAAATTAGGCATTTAACTGAACTATTGAGAACCGACAAGAACATGTGCCCAGGAAAATTTTTGGAGAAAATGGCGTCTGACGAAGATTTGGAAGTAGCAAGTGAGATTTAATTAAGAGCTTTTACTAGGGCTACACAAAGTTTAGACACTTTAATACGTGTACTTTTGGTTGTCTTTTCTCTTCTCTTATTACAGCCAAAGATTGTAAGAAAGCAAAGTCTGATAAAAAAGAAAATCTCTCCTTCCAGCGTGTTCCTAGCTCTTGCGAATCGTTCACATCATCTTCAGGCAAGTATCCGTCGACATCCGGATGGAGCAGACCGGATCTCCGCGAACACACAAAGATTTTCCCTGATCTTACATCGCACTTATGACGGAATTTCTATGAGCACGGATTGGTATCATGTCCGTGTCCGTGTCCGTGTCCGTTTCCGTGTCCGTGTGCGTGTCCGTGTCCGTCAAACCTCGAAACAGATTGTATCGCTTCATATCCTAGCTACCCATGACATTAATTGTTTTGATTTATCTTTTTCGTCATTTCACCTAATAGAGCTGAGTTCCGAAGAAAGTTTTTCCACCAATATAGGCTGTACAACCCGAACGAAGCGAGATAGATCCACCTCGTCAGAGGGTAAGTGCATCGTATTTTCTCTCTAAATAAAAAATATCTGAACGGAAGTGTACTATAGTACCGAATCAATGTAGATAATAATTTTTTAAAAGGCCTCACGAACTCCAGTCCGGATGATAAATCGAACTGAGGTCCACACATATACGAACTACAGTCCAGGACTTCAGTTCTGTTTTTTTCCGGACATTGGTTCGTTTCAACACGAACTAAAGTCCTGAACTGTTTGAACAGTTCGCTTCACACAAAAAAAAAAAATAAACACAACACACTCGAATATTTGTCTAAGCATCGAACTGTGTGTTTCAATGCATTATTCTATCACTATCGTGCACAAGCATAACACAAAAAAACACCCAGCTGTTTACCAATGTGGTG
>CM059999.1:34447893-34537714 GCA_030463065.1 Aphidoletes aphidimyza
AAAATTTGAAATCGATCGGTGGAGTCGTTTTTGAGCTATCGTGGTAACAAAAAACGTGACACCGGACAACGGACGGCGGACAACGTGCCACAGCCCCACATCAACATGAGCTAAAAACGGTTCCACCGCATTCCTATGGGTTCCAAACTTATAGAAAACTCATTTTTGGGGTTTCCAAAATTTGGGCCAATCGCAATACTTTTACGCATCACGTGGTGTGCGGAAAAGTAATAGTGGTCCAGGAGTCAAAGATTAGATTTGAGCGCAAATTGATTAACAATTTTGCGTATGTCGTACGTGTACTAATTTTTAGAATTTTGTCTATTTTGGCTGCAAATATGAGAAATTTCACATCAAATATAGAATGATTGTATTTAGGAATCTCAGATCTAATATAGTTTGGCCCAGAAAAGTCATATGGGCTCTCGAAAAACATTAAGTAGGCTTATTTGTGGTAATTTTTTTAAAAGTGATAGAGCTGTCAAACAGACAACAACACAAAAACCAAACGCTCCATAAAAAAAATAAGTTTCAAACATTTCTATCTTAGTCACACGAATAATTTATAGTTACTTCGAAATACAAAAACACATGAAATCAGAACTCCGCAAAATACACATCGATTTCTTAACGAAAGGTGTTTAATTTAAACAATTAATTTATCAAGTGAAAACATAACCTAAATCACATAAGACAATACAGTGCAACATGCATTAACGAACAAATAAAAATGAGTGGAAAAAATGTCCAGCAAAACCAGAGATTAACCAGAGCAAATACCGCCAAAAAAGCCGGAAGAAACGGAAAAGCCGAAAAAAAGAATCCCACGCCGTCTACAAAACGTGATCCTAGCACATTATCATCACCCGAATCATCATTACCACCAAGTAAAACAGCTGCAATTATGTCTCCACCACTCACTATTGACAGTATTCGTTCGCTTTTACAAGAGCAAACAAATTCCATCCAAACCACCATGCAAAGCGAAATGAAAATATTAGGCGATGAACTCAAAACTGAATTTCAATCGAAAATCACACAATTGAACGAAAAAATTGATGCAAACCAAGCAAACGTACAAAGCCAAATTAATGAGTTAAAATCCAATGTTGAACAATGTATGGAACAAATGAACTGCACCGACGATGATTTGAAGCGAATGAGTAAATTGAACGAATTGAAAATTAGTGGCATCGCACACACCAACAACCAAAACTTAAGTGAAATTTTCAACGAGATCGCAAAAATGGTAGAATTCGATCTGTCAAACGTAAACAATGTTCCAACACTCACGAGAATTCTCAAACGAAACCATTCAACAAACACCAGCACACCAACGTCAATGGTAATCGCTAAGTTCGTTGCCAACCACATTCGTAATGACTTTTACAGTCGTTACTTGAATAAAATTGCAGCCAAAAAGCCAATAATGTCCGAAAATATTAACCTGCCTGAAGGTACACGCATTATCATTGGTGAAAATCTCACAGCTAAGAATTTTGGTATATTCGTTGAAGCCAGCAAACTGAAAAAACAAGGAAAACTGTGTCAGGTGTTTACGCATGAAGGACTTGTTCAGGTGAAAGCATACAAAAACACAAAAGCAAATGCCATTCGCTCATTAAGACAGCTCGAAATGTTTACGCTTGCAAATCCACCATTGGAAAATCAACAAGACCATACATCACATACAACGAATCCGAGCAGCGGCAGCACTGATGAACAACAACCGATGGCGACTGGCGACTAAACACGGCAACAACAACAAGAACAAACCAACGCAAACCAATTCCTATGATAATAAAACCAAATAAACTCAAGATTACTAATGAATGGACATTTTCCTTACTCACTTTTATGTAATATACTGTAAATAATAACAGGTATTAACAGGTAGTAATTTATTGAAAATATTTCTTTTTTTTTTAATTTCCGCTATTTTACGCTATTTTACATAGCTTTTTCTTTACTAGTTTTAAGTTAATTAAGTCTAAATTTTTCGTTTTTGGATACGATATTGAATTTTCAACCGAACTGAATATCTAATACACAAAATCACCAATCGAAAATAGCTAACAATACCCTTTTCAGATTCACCTTGCAAAATATCATCGATACATTCATACTCTCATACATTTCTCAACACATTTCGTACATTTGATCATTCGCATTCTCAATATGCCAAGAAATTTGAAATGTTTATATCAGAATGTTAGGGGACTGCGTAGTAAGATAAAATATGAATTGAAAAATGAAATAACACTGGCAAACCTTGATCTTGTGTCGTTTACTGAAATGGCTTAACGACAAGTTCAGCTCCAACGAAATTTTTGATGATTCATACAATGTTTTCAGAGCTGATCGTTCCGTCGATAAATACAACATATTGAGGGGAGGCATTTCGCATGATACCAATGAAGACATAAGGGGAGGTGGTTGTTTATTAGCCATCAAGAACAATATTTCAGCGGTTCGAATCACTGAATGGGAAAATGAGACACTATTTGATAATGTATGGATCAAAATCAATACTAGCGGAAATTCAAAAATATTTATTAATTCAAAAATATTTACATACCCCCATGGGCTAGTTTTCCTAGCGGAAATCATCAAACACCAATAAGATATGAGGGAAGAATAGCCAACGAATTTCTAAATACAATCAAAATTTTAATTAATTTTAAAAATTCCTAGTAAATCGAAAAATTTCACAAAAAACGAATGAATGAGAATTGATATTTTTATTTCCCCAGTATCGTATGCAATGCTAGCTCAAATACGATCCTTGTGTACAAAGCACGATCCGTTTGTCAGCTTGAGCCATATGCCAGTCTGTATAAGCGAAAATAAAAATGTTAGAGTACAATTTTTATTCAATTCAACTGCTGATTGATATAATGTAAGTGTGAGTGACAATCGATAGACCGAAACGAGATCTCACCTATCAACCTCAAGAACAAATGTTTGAGTGTGTCTGTGTCAAGCGCTCGATTTGCTTCCATCTCCGTTCTGTGACCTGTCACGGTCCGCAATTAATTAAGTAGACCATGTGGATTCCCTGTAAAATATAAAAAAATCATTAACCAATTTGAGAAAAGAATAAAACGATAAATAAAAGTCACATTTGACATACAGTAATTCTCGATTTTGATAAACAAACAATGCTTTCTCAAAGTTATCGTCAGAAATATTGTTGCGCCTTGCAGTGAAGATCATTAATGCCTTCGAGAAAATTCTCTCGACTGGAGCACTTGAAGCCAATGTTGTATTATACCGAAGAAACAGTTCTTCTAACAAAGGTTGTCCACAGATTTGATTCAAATTTGGATCATCGAGTGGCTGTATTATATATTTCCATATGTCAAATGTTAATCCATCATCCGATGACGTCCTTCGATCTGATGTTCGCAAGCGCTTAAAAAATTGGTTTTCCGTTGATATAGTTTTTGTTGCATCTGCTTCTGTATCATTGATGGGGGGTGTTTGATCTCTTTTTGAGCTGGCAAGTTCGTGATACTTATTTATCAGTAATGTTTGGGCATATTCACGGTCTCTTTCGTCTTCAATCCAACTCAACTTGAAATTCGGATGGATAGCTGCGGCCAAAATTAAATCCGTATTATCATCACATATCATCATCATTTTTTCAAGGCGATTATCAATGCAATTTATTACGCAGTCGTGTAAAATTCGGCTGTATTCCGAAACGTAAGCTTTGAGATCAATATTGTCATTTAGGCTTGCTTTTATGCCATATAAAGTAGGTAGCACGTAGCCCAAACAAGCACGTTTCTCACCTTGAAGAATATCAAGTGCAATGGCTATTGGTCGCATGCAAGTGGAATAGTCTTTTAATACCTTCCATTCACTGTTGGTCAATTGCTCAAGACATTTATTGTGTTTGTTTCGTGGCGTATTTTTTTTCACCTCTCGATTTATTTCATCAATTGCAATTTTAATTGTTGTTTTGTGTTTTTCTGCCACTTCAATTGAATCGAATTTTGCGTTCCAACGAGTGGCGCACGGATAAGGAAAACTCCTTTTACATACATCTTGAACAATCTCATGCGCCACGGTTGATCGACTGTTGGTCTCCCAGAACCGTTTCAATTTTGCATATCCGGTAGACAAAATGTTAGAACATCTTACAGATGATTCTTTTAGGCGCTTATCGAAATCATTGCTTCCAATCAAATTAAGTAAATGTGCAATACAACGCCATTGTTCAGGCAATGTTGAAGAGTCACTAATATCGTCATCGTCGTCTTCAATAACATCTGTTGGTTGCAAATTTAGTTCAAGTGACTCTACATCTGATGGAAAATACATGCCATCTGTCTCTTTTTCAGAGCCAAGAACATCCTCAATTTCAAGTTCACCGTCTTCTTGAACTGATTCACTGTCTGATGAATTCACAGCTTCAATTACGAAAGCTAAATCGCTCTCTTTTTCAGTTCCAAAAATAGTAAATGCTTTTCGAAAATTGCTAGCACCATCAGTGACAATGTGAGTCACTTTTTTCCTGTTAATTTTAAATTCCTGCTGCACAGACAACAACATTTCAGCTATTTTGGCATGTGTGTGTCGACCGTACATTCGACGGAAAGCAGCTAAGTAAGACTTTTTGTTCAACTGATCATCAAAAAAATGAATTGTAATGCCTATAAAACTTTTGGACTTATTTGTCCAGACGTCAGCCGTCAAACAAACGAATTTTGCATTCTTTATCTCATTGATCAGTTTTTCTTTTACTTTAATGAAATTGGTGTCTAAATCGGCCATTAGAGTTTTTGTCGTTGGAACGTTGGCTTTGTCATTTGAAATGTACGAGATCAAATTTTTGAACTCGTTATTCTCCACTATTCGGAACGCTGAATTAGTGCTCAATACAAACGTAAGGCATAGTTGGCAAATCTGCAATAAAATGGAAACGTAATTCAGTTAAATTTAATAGTATAGGCTGTTGAAATGAAATTTTGTTCATTCTATTTAATACTTTCGGGATTAAAACAAAAAACAATAACAAAACAAGACAATAACGAATTTGAATACTCACTTTATTGGCATCCAGCGAATTTACAAAAGGCAAAATTGATTGTGCTTTAGCAGGAACTATTTTCCTTCGCTTCGCAGAGCTCGTACCATCACAATAATCCTTTAATTCATCGTGTGCGTCAAAATGGACATTTCGAAAGTGCTTGTAAAAATTTCCGGTTGAAGCTATATTTGATCTAATTATGTGTTCTTTTTGTGTGCAAAGTAAACATTGAGCACCGATATTTTTAGTTTCCAAGTCCCATTCTTTTGGTCTATAATATTTGCCATCCAATACTTTGGGAAGTCTTGGCCATTTAATTTGATCAGACCTATTAGAGTCATCGTCATGCACAGGCTCAGCAATTTCACGGGATCTCTTACTCATTTTAAAGGCAGCCCACCTCACGACAAGCCTTGATGAAGGACATATGATAACATAGAGTTTTATTTGCAACATCAGAAATTGGAACTTTTAAAAATAATTCAAGCACATCTCGGCACATTTCATATGGCAAAATTTCCATTCTCTTAACAATTCCAGTCTCATTTGTGCCAAAAAAAAATAATATAACACCGTTTCTCTCAAAAGACTGAATTTTTGCAGGCCATGGTCTATGGCCGGACATGCGCGCACACACAATTTCACCAACATTCAGTTTATTCTTATCTTTGATTTTTTTTTTCAAACAATTCCAAACGCGAATGGCTTTGGATGTGTACAATGCTACTTGGGATAGAGCAACGAGTTGTCCAAGTGACTCATTTTCTTTTTTTTTTCTGAATGGGAATGACTGAAACTGATCTCTTTCGGAATTCATACGGTTTTTTAAATGCTGCCGAGTTACATTCACGATTTGCAATGGATTTCTTTTCGTGAACTAGAATGTTGATTTGATTCAGATCAAGCCGATCGAGGCGCACACAACAATTTCGCACTTCGGGTGTGATTTGTCCTTTTAAATTCTTTGATAATTTTGCCGATCTCTTAGTTTGTTGAGTTTGAAGTTGACTTTGTGATCGTGTTTTGGCCATTTTATGCTAATAAAGTTAATACATTAGCCAATTAATAAAATATGATCAGAGGTAAACGGTAAATTTTTGCCTTGGAACAAATTGTCGGATATGACTCCAATTATACGAGTAGAACAATCTGAATATTATATCAATAAAGACGTTGCTATCGTTTCGGGTGGGTGGAAAATTAACCGTTCTTTCATGAAATACTTACTAATTCGGTAGAAGCTTTACAAAAATTTAGTATATAACTAAAATTATTACGATGGACAACACTATAGACAATAGACGTGCACTGTAGACAAAGACTTGTGTGGAACCACGCTATCACATGACAAATTGAAATTTATATTTCAGAACTGTGAAGTTGGTTACATGCGTATGCGCATGGGCAACCCTAGCGGCGCTGACAGCGTTTCAATATGAAAAACCAACGACATCGTGATTTTTAAAATAGTATTGACGTTTCATTTTATTTAAATGGTATTCGTTCTCTGACACTAAACAACATTTAATCAAAACTATTTCAAAACCAGTTATCGTAAATACCTTTTTTTATGTGAATATTTAAACCTTTTTGCAATCGATAATTTATTATTGTTAAAGAATTTTCGTGGAAGTTTTCTTGGAATTTAGAATCATGTTTTTCCACAATTGCACAACACTCTCTGATTGACCGGTAAACAAACGAATGACCATTTCCGAATTTGATCGAAAAATGCATACACAAAGTGTTTTTTTTATTATTTCTCACTTTATGTTTCAAAGTTTAAAGAAATTCTGTAAATATAAAAATGAGCTGAAATGAAATTTATTTCTAAAAAATTCATCGAGAGAACTCAACCTCGTTGAGTATCTGGAAAGTACCTAGGTAATTTGAGAAGATACCGTCATTTTTTTTTAGTATCTAGATAAGATCAGGTATTTCCGGCAAGGTAAAGATTAGATACAGATACGTATCTTATCTGGTATCTTACCTGATATCTTATCTTGTATCTTACCTTTACCGAACACACTGACAGTGATACACAAGTACACACCCATTTGCATACCCAATTCTGACAAATATCCAAAATGGTTTTCGGGAAAATTGATTGATTTAATTGTTGAAAAAAAATATTACAGGCGTAAAATGAAAATGCCTAACGGTGAATGTTTTGCTATACTCTTTCGCAAGAAAAGAAGGGAGATAAAAAGAGAAAAAAGAAAATGTCTAAAAAAGTACATATCCAACATAGAACCATTGATAATCTCCAACCCCAAATCCTTTTTTGCATACACCAAATCTCAAAACCAATCGAATAAATAACCATCGGCTATTTCATATAAAAACAAGGTGGCGGAGAATATGAATCAGGCAGTAGATTTATTTGCCGAATATTTCTCTAGTGTATATGAAAATTATTCTGATGTGTTTAATTTGAATGTCTCAGATGAAATACAAGATCTCTATATTAATAACGAAACGATTACTAAAGTAATTTCGGATATTAATGTATTTAAAACAAACAGTCATGACGGCATTCCGGGTATATTCTACAAATACACTGCCGAGCACATTAAAACTCCGCTTTACATATTGTTCAACCTCTCAGTAAAATCAATGATATATCCAGACAAATGGAAAATTAGCTTCATATCACCCATATTCAAGTCTGGAGACAACACGAATGTCGAAAACTATAGACCGATTAGTATTCTGTCCTCAGTTGCAAAAATATTCGATAAGATTATTTATCTACATATACGTGACAAAACATCGCATCTACTAACATCGTGTCAACACTAGGGTGGCCCTCGTTGATTTTTCCACGTAAAGTGTTGGGGGACACCCCCCAGTTTTGTTATTTGGGTCAAGACAAAGATATGTGCCAAATTTCAGATTGATACGAGGCCTCTAAACCGTGCCTGTAGACGAGTCTTGATAACAATATCCATTATTCGGAATTTCGTGGAAATTTTCACAATTTTGTGTCTGTAGACCTCATTTCTCGGTCAAAATTAGATTTCTAAAAAGGGTTTGGAAGTTCTTTACTCCCCCTACAATTTACATAGCCAATGAAAAAAAATGTATTGTGCTTGTGTAAAGTCAAGAAATGTGAACTCATATAAAAAACCGTGTATTCTGGAGCATGGTATACTTATTTGGGGTCGTGACTCTCCTGCGGGACAAATTGTGTTGATCGAGGACTTCGTGCTCTTTTTTTCTTTGAGTTTTGGGGTTAGGGGTAGTAAATTCCATCTTACGAACCGCTGCAGATAATCACATTTTGTAAAGACCTGGATTTAGTGCCCCCCAAAAATACCTCGATCATCATTTATGCTCTCGTGGTTCAGCCGCAAAAACATTAGTTTTTTTTTCAGCACCAAAAATGTTTCAAATAGTTGCTTGTCGATCGTTATATCTGAAAAGCGGTGTACTCGGTGTAGTTCTGTTCATGATTTCATTTTTTGTTCTCACACTATTTCAACCCATTACTTTTATTTTTCCGAATTTGAAGGTAAGTATTTTATAGAGTTAAATATGAGTGCTTTCATTTAAATTATAAAATTGTTGGATTTTGTTTTGGGAATGTGAAAAAATATATTCGATTTCAAAATTTTGCCTCGGGGTAATTGAGTTCACTTTTGCACGGGGTGATTCGGTTCACCTTCCTCTAACGTTTGGATTCGTTTTTTGTCGTACAAATGTCATTTTTATTGTTTTAGGGGCAGTTTACGCCTCGGCGACAAAAACAAAAAAAAAATTGTCATTACAAAAAATTTTTGTCGCAACAAAAAAAATTTGTTATTACAAAAAAAAATTTGTCGCAACAAAAAAAAAATTGTTATTACAAAAAAATTGTCTCCACAAAAAAAAAATATCACACCAAAAAAAATCAAATGAAAAAACGAATGCGATGTGCTGTTAATTGGCTTGTTCTTTATTCAATTTTTTCTACTTTTGTTTATAACACAAGTCCTGCAGCTCGATTTTGGAAAGATATTGAGCCTTGTGGCGACGAAAAAAAATCTTTGAGCGATTCCCGAATTTCCTTAGCATCACACAATGGAATTGGATCAATGTTTTGAGAAAGCCGGCGTCTCCATTGCGCACTTTCATATACCTCGTCATTCAGTTGATCTCGAATGTCATCATTGATATAGGTTTGTGGCATTTGGTTCAGAAGCATATTGTGCAAAGCGCAACACGCTGCGACGATTTTCTTGACTTTATTTGGTTGACAATAAAATGTTCCGTTGATCACCGGCCATTTATTGCTCATTAAACCGAATGCGCTTTCCACACAAAATCTTGCTCTAGAAAGCCGATAATTGAAGATTTCTTCCTCATCTGTGAGCTTTTCTCTCCTTTTTGGTTTAAACGGCTTCATCATACGTGGCAACAACGGAAATGCGTCATCACCGATGAAATAATGCGGAAGTAAATCGTGGCCAATAGGTGAATCTGGTGGAAGGTTTAGAACTACATCGTCGTTACGTATCTTTTGGCCCATTTTGATTCTTCTGAACAAAGAAGCGTCACCTTCTGCACCCTTGCCGCCCACATCAATCGAAATAAACTTTAAGTTTGCATCAACACAAGCCATCAATATTATGCTGTGGAATCGTTTGAAATTGAAATAATCGGATCCAGCGTTGTGTGGTTTTTTTATAGCAATATGTTTACCATCTATCGCACCTAAACAATTGGGCAGTTGCCATTTTTGGTGAAACTCGTTAGCGACCTTTATCCAATTTTCCGTGGTTTGCTGCATGAATTCGTCTTTGCACTCAATCAAAATTGCATCGGATACTTGCTCAATTATTCTAGCACATTCACATTTGGATAAACGGTATATTTGTGCGATTCTTGATTGGTGATCATTTTGAGCGAAATATCTAATAAACAAGTGAAAATGCACCTCAATCAAATATTATTTTAGCTGAAAGAGAGTTCTATTCTTACTCTAAGGTTAATGCTAATCGATGTTCAGGGAAAATGGCATCTATCGGTCGGGTATTGCGTTTCGGAATGAGGTGTGGTTCGATTTTTCGGAATAACAAATCAAATGTGTCCGAGTCCATGTGAAAATTTGCATAGAAAATCGTGGGCATTAAGCGCATATCGGCAAACTAGAAGAAAAATATAATCGAATTCAATTGTATCGAATTTCCATTCAATAGAGCCATTTGTTTTTGCAATTTTACCGAATTGAATTATAACAGTGAATAGACAGATGAACATTTTTTCTTTAATACACAGGCTACTTTTCTGTGTCGATATTCCAAAATGCTGTTGTGTGTTAGGTTATTATAAAACACAGCACAATCTCAACTCAGTAGAATTGCAAACAAACCAAAATTCAAAATGAATTGGTTCACATTTTACACAGTATTTATTTATTATTAAGGAATGTTTTGTTTCCAATCGAATAATGGCACATAACTCACATCATTTTTAAAACGGCCGGTCTCATTCCTCTTTTTGAAATATGGATTGACTTGATAGCGACGTGTTTGGCGTTGTGACAACGTTATAAAGGATGAAATCACCAACATGCCAAAGAGTTCAATGTTTTCTTCGTCCATTTTTTCAATATTTCATCATACAATATAAACGCACTAATACTTTTCTTCGAATTTATATTCAATGTCACGAATTTTATGCTAACGATAATTTTGCAAAAACAGCAAATTAAAATGTGCGTCTCCGATTAAACTAAAGCGAATACAACATATCCTTTGTATGTTTTATTTTCACTTTATGCATTTCTCTCTTTCTCTTTTGCGATGACAGAATTTCCAAATGAGCAACGTGAATTTATTCATATTTATACTAACACACTGAAAAAACAAACGATATTGCAAATAATATAACTCTCACATAGCGAACGAGAGAACACAAGCATTGGTCATTTGACTCCTATTCTGTTTGGGAGCATAACTGACCTTAAGAAAGAACGGGAGAGTAAATGTTGGCAACTTGGTTTCATACACTCTTCTCGAATCAAAATTCTATCGACTAAATCATTATGTATGCAGAGCACAAGTGAGAGTGCAACAGCAATAGCAACACCAACAACATGTAATACTGTGATCTCACTTTAACGCTATGTATTTCACTGTGCGTTTTTTTGCCGCTACTATGCAGAACTGTCATTTTGGTGGAATGTTCATTTGAGTTTGTAGAAATATAACTTCACTAAAATTAATCAAACAAAAACTTCTATTGTTTATCGTGTCAAAATGTGGGCTAACAGAATCGGAAAGCGTGTAGGATTCCCAATAAAGTCAAATTTCAAATCAATGATTATCAGTCAGTCAGTCAGCATTGTGAGAATTGTTTTGAAAGAAAAATTACGGTCGAAAATGGCACCGTCAAAGCGTAAAACAAGTGCACGAAAAAATGTAAACAAAAAATTACCGAAACCAAACGCTAAAAAACAAAAAGTGTCTGAAAACAATGATTCAATCAGTGAAAGTGATGATTCAATCGAATCTGTTGATCCAGAGTTGACAAAAATAATAGAATCATCTCTATCTGAAGTGAAATCGATGGAAAAAGCAGTGGCCCCGGAAAAAGAAACATCGACTTCCGAAGAATCGAATGATGATACATCGGCTGACGAAATGAAATCAAGTAAACGCAAGAGCTCGCTCAGCAAAAAACCCGAAAAGAAGAAAGATCTTGAATTCGAAGACAAGAAAAAAATTGCAATGGCTGTTTCGAAGCATGCTAACTTGCATGATGTTCGCAATCCAAAATATTCAGATAAACGAGCCGAGAATGCAGCTTGGAAAGATGTTTCCAAATCGGTTGAAATATCCATTGACGATTGCATCAAACATTGGAAAAGCTTGAAACGTTCAGCAAACTACCACGTTCGCCCCAAAAGAATTCCATTTAAATCAGGTGCTGGTGCTGGTGAATTGGACAAGGATGACGGCAAAAAGTATAAAGATGAATGGCAATACGCTGATGTTATGAGTTTTTACACGCCACCAGCGCTGAAGCAACAAGAGAAGTTGATCTCGGTGTCTAATACAGTGACATCAAACGAAACTGCAGTTGATGAATTGGTCGAAGAATTCGAGCACGATACAATTCCTTTAAAATCGTTTGAATTGGTGGACTGTGACAACATTTATGTGAGTGAAGTCAGCACAAACGTTTTAGTTACACTATTTGGATAAAAATTAGAGATTCCTTTTTTATGTACAATAAATTTATTTTTATGTACAATTTTTTCTACAAATTTTCAGGATGATGTCGTGACCGTGATGAAGCCGAAGTCAAAACCGAAGGAAACCATTTCGGACAGTTTTGCAACTATGGCCAACACGTTTTCAAACTACCTTGTTACAAAATCAGCTGCATTGTCATCTGAAGAAAAATCAGCCGTATTGTCACCACAGCTTAAACACTACACCATGTGGGCTCACTTTGACAAAATGATTGCCAAGTTGGACGACGAATCGATAGAAGACTTGAACATCGAAATGATGAAATGCATTGGCGATGCAGTAAAGGCACAACGACAGAAATCATCGATTCTGGCATTGAATGTGGTCACATTGCCTGGATTGGAGTAAAGAAGATCTACATTGATTTCATTCATTTTCTATATTTAATTTCTTCATTTTGTTTTATTCTTATGAGAAAACCGATTAAAACATGCGAATATTAGAGATTTGAAAAATAAACATGCACAATTCACATTAACAGTGAAACAACATTGAACAATAACAAAAAACGTTTTTTTATGTTTTCAAGCTTTTTTTTCAAGTTTTAGTTTTCGAGTGGCTGACAAATAGCTTTTTATAGCAACAAAAAAAAAATTTGACGAAAAAAAAATTGTCATCGTTAGTTTACAGTTTTTTTTTCGTTCCAAATTTTTTTTGTCGTAACAATATTTTTTTTGTAATTACTATTTTTTTTTTTGTCGTGACAAAAATCTTAAAATTGATTTTTCGGATACTTCGGAGCATTTTAGGGTATAACAAAGGTTTCTAACTAAGTATATCTCGGCGAGAAGAATATTTCATTCCTTGACTGCAAGTTGATTAGACCAACCAGTGAGCTAAAAACTCATTTTGAAATTTTTGGTCATATTGAGATTTTTGTTTTTGTCGCCGAGGCGTAAACTGCCCCTTAAAAAACAAATAAAAGGCGAAAGAGGAAAAAGTAGATTATTATTTGGAATTTTGCATGCTTTTCGTGCAGAGCTTGAAATAACTTGGATTTATCATCAATAATGAATTTATGTGATGAATTTATGTCATAAATTTGGGGAAACGTAGGCACAAGCACGAGGCGCAACGAAAAAGAGGAGAATCGACTGTTTTGTTCACACACCCAACTGACATCGCTGTAACACAGCGCAAAGCAAACGTCTACAGCACGTTCATAAAAACGATTTACCCCGGAAAAATCATTCTCAAAAAATTGGCACTAAAAAAAATAAATGGGCTTACATACGTAAGGCTTACTTTTCCGCACTGTTTATCACGGAAATGGGTGAATACAATTAATTTTAATATGAAGAATAAAACGCCCATTTGAGTTTCAATTTATAAATTGATGTTTCAGTAAAAATAGAGATACTGTTGGTTTCATTTAGTTTAGTTAATTTCTAGAAATGTATTTCATGTTGAATTTTATGACATTGAAGAGAATTCATATTTGCTCCATGTTAATAAACTTTATATTCATCACTCATCACAAATCGCTCTTAGATCTATAGGATACGCTAAGCTCGAGCTATAGCCAAAATTGGTTTTGAGGTGAGTCAGTGCTTTTATGCTAGTTGGATTGATAAACTCAAGAATGCACAAATAAATTGTCGTTTTCTGTCAACAATGCTCTGTATCAGTACAATGAAATTTATCAATGTTAGGCAAAAGGCGAATCAATCCCTTTGAATGCTTCAATTCACGTCGATGCAACTAGTCCATACTTCACTTGACCATAAGATTTGAATTCAATATAAATTAGAATCTAACCAGATTAATCATTTCATCATAAAGTAAAGCTATCATAGCGTTCATAATAATATTAATAGTCCGTAAAAACGATGCTTTAACTAATTGAATTTATTTTCAGACGACTTTGTATAAAATGTACACTACGTTTCCATGTGAATTTCAATTACAATGTGCTAGCAAAGAAAAAAAACTCCCTTCAAAATGTCAAAACTCCCGATCAACTGTCAAAGGCTTTTATTCGTATTTGTTATTGTATTCAATGGGAAAAAAACACTTCCCACATACACGACAGCGTTTCCAATACAACTTTAAGAAAGTCAGTTGCATCTCACATACACAAATGCAAATCATTCATTCCGTTAAGCACCCTATTCAGCGCATCATATTTTTGTTCGTGTGTTTTTTCATTGGTTCGCGATGGCATTTGTCGTCGATGTGATTTCAATCAAATGAAAAACTCGAATCGAATTGTTCAATTTTGTTTGTTCATTGCGTCGCCATTTTGTGAAATGTGAAGGAATTTCTGTTCAAAGTAAATCACATTGGATTCCAAAGTGCGTGAAGTGATACAAAAACTAATAGAAGTATGTTCAAAATATTTCATTTAAATGAATATTAAAGAGGAAATTCTGAAACATTAAAAAATGTTCATATTACGATACAATTGAGTGGCTGGGAATAGAAATACGAATACGAGATCACTTGAGCAAAATTGAAACATGAAAATTGTTTTGGAAAAAAAGCATCATGATTTTGGAATTGTGTTGCCTTTTTATTAATACATTTTGCTTGTCTCGTAGTTTTCATGGCAAAAATTGATTTTTATGTTGCGTCTTTGCTTGAACAGAATTCATGTTGCATTTTTTCGAAATATTTTTCATGTTGCGCTTTTGCTTGGGTGATCTTGTACTCTCATTTCTATTGTCAGCCACTCAATTGAACTGAACTGAGCTGAACTGATTCGAACTGAATTTCAATCTGTTTTTTTAGTTTGTGAAAGGCTAAAGTCGATATTAAAAAGTCAAAAACTGAATGAAAAATATATGAGAAATTGTTGAACTAAATGCTTGCTTCAATTAATTGAAAGTAAAGATTTGTGAATAAAATCATCATTTGTTGAAACTAATAAAAGTGGTAAAAAGGTAAGTTTCAAGTGTTTGAGTTTTTATTTAAGTGAGTCAACGAAAACTAGAACGCTTTGAAATTTAAAATTTAATTCTTCTAACAAAAATCATATGAAAAAATTTAATATTTATTTGTGAATTTTTATCTTGGATTCTAAATCAGATATATGTATCGAAATGAAAACCAAAAAGAGGTCAGCTGCGCAAAAGACTCGTCAATCCAAAAACACGATGAGGCGCATTCGGCAAAAGAAAGTTCTCAAAGAAAAAAATAAGCGGAGCGACAAAGAACGAAAAGCCCATTCTAGGTTGAATGCGGAAATAAAACGTAAGGAATCTGCTGCTAAAAAGAGTCGAGATCAAAAATCAAGTAACAAAGAAGTCGATCGAAAACGCAAAACCGTTGCTCGTTTGGATCCAGAGTTGAAACGTAAGGAAGCTGCTGCAAGAAAGATTCTGAACCAAAAGCCAAGCAGCAAACAATCCGATCAAAAACGTAAAACAGTCGCTCGTTTGAATCCAGTGCTGAAACGTAAAGAAGCTGCTGCAAGAAGGATCTTAAACCAAGAACCAAGCAGCAAACAATCCGATAAAAAACGCAAAACAGTTGCTCGAATGGATCCAAAATTGAAACACAAAGAAAATGTTGCTCAAAAGATTCGAAACCAAAAGCCAAGCAGCAAACAATCCGATCAAAAACGTAAAACAGTCGCTCGTTTGAATCCAGTGCTGAAACGTAAAGAAGCTGTTGCAAGAAGGATCTTAAACCAAGAACCAAGCAGCAAACAATCCGATAAAAAACGCAAAACAGTTGCTCGAATGGATCCAAAATTGAAACACAAAGAAAATGTTGCTCAAAAGATTCGAAACCAAAAGCCAAGCAGCAAACAATCCGATCAAAAACGTAAAACAGTCGCTCGTTTGAATCCAGTGCTGAAACGTAAAGAAGCTGCTGCAAGAAGGATCTTAAACCAAGAACCAAGCAGCAAACAATCCGATAAAAAACGCAAAACAGTTGCTCGAATGGATCCAAAATTGAAACACAAAGAAAATGTTGCTCAAAAGATTCGAAACCAAAAGCCAAGCAGCAAACAATCCGATCAAAAACGTAAAACAGTCGCTCGTTTGAATCCAGTGCTGAAACGTAAAGAAGCTGTTGCAAGAAGGATCTTAAACCAAGAACCAAGCAGCAAACAATCCGATAAAAAACGCAAAACAGTTGCTCGAATGGATCCAAAATTGAAACACAAAGAAAATGTTGCTCAAAAGATTCGAAACCAAAAGCCAAGCAGCAAACAATCCGATCAAAAACGTAAAACAGTCGCTCGTTTGAATCCAGTGCTGAAACGTAAAGAAGCTGCTGCAAGAAAGATCTTGAACCAAGAACCAAGCAGCAAACAATCTGATAAAAAACGCAAAACAGTCGCTCGTATGGATCCAGAGCTAAAAAACAAAGAAGCCGCTGCTCAAAAGGGTCGTCGACAAGATTTGGAATATCAAACACGTGAAAGAACCCGGTTGGCAAAATTGCGTTTAAATAGTCTATATCTTCAACGAAAGAGGCTTGCTCAAGCTCTTTGGCGAAGAAAACCATTCAATAGAATGGTTGAACGGTTTGCTAACCAACGACGAAAAGCTATTCAGAGGAATGATCGTTTCAAGCGCATACGCAAAAATAAGAAAACGCGTATTTCAATGCGGAAGCTACGTAAAAATAGTATTTATCAAACGTTAGAAACACGTCGTCAACAAAGAGCAAAAGCAATTCAAGGTCAACAAAAAGCCATGCGAATGAAATTGCACGATCAAAATCGAATGAATGAGTCTACAGAAGACAAAATACTTTTTTATCGCACGAAATATCTATTGGAATTGAAAGAATTTAAAGCTGCAGGCAACAAAGAGCAAAAACAGAAGGCTGGAGCCTGTCTTCAGTTCATCGAAGATCGAGCAGAAACACCGAAGTATATATGCTTATCTTGTGAAGGTTTATTCTTTTTTTATTCAGTCAAAAAGGCTACCGACGCAGAAATTCAAGAATTGACAAATCCAAGAAGCAAATTTACAACCACTTATATTTGTTCAACATGTCGTGATCATTTCAAAAAAGGCAAAGTGCCAACGCTTGCAGTCATCAATGGTCTAGAATTTCCGGATATTCCAAAAGTGTTACAAGATTTGACACAATTGGAGGAGAGGATGGTTGCTCCTATTGTTCCTTTTATGCAATTGCGTGATTTGATGCCACACGCATTGAATCCACAGCTTGGAATTAAGGGAAGTGTTGTTAACATTCCGGTCGAAGTTCCAGAGATGATTCAAACTTTACCACGACTATCTAACAAAATGCAGACGATTCAGTTAAAATTCAAACGTAATTTGAAGCATCATACAAATGTTTTCTTTGCGGCAATCAATCCATCAGCAATCTGTGAAACTTTAATTATTTTGGTTGATAAACCACTTTATAAAAAATATAAAATTGAGATCGATGAAAATTATGTGATCCAAAACCAGTTTAACACACAACCTGAAAACTTTATTGTTGAACCAGACGATGCAATCGAAGAACTATTGACGGTTGAAAGCGACGAAATTGAAAGCAAAACTGATGAGAGCAACGCTGATAAAAGCAAATCTGACGCGAATGATTTTGATTTTGGTGATGATGACGATGTTTTGTTGTTTGATATGAATGATGAGATAGCTAAGAACACCATCATTTCAATTGCACCTGGTCAATTCAAAAAACCGTTGCCGTGGTTAATTCATCCACATATTGATGAACTATGCTTTCCAAAGATCTTCGCTGGCCAGGAATTCAACACAAACAAGATCTCTTACACGAAAAGAATTAAATCGGAGCTCCGAAGAGCTGATCGTAGATCATGCATTCCGACTCGTGTTCTTTTTATGGCCAAGCAAAAGCAAGAGCGAGAATGTTTCACCAACATCAACGTATGCCTTCGTAAAGTGAAAGGAAAATCGGAAAGGGCAGGAAATGTTTTGAAAGAGGACTACGTGAATGATATGATTCAGCATGATGCAGGCTACCGTATGTTGGCAAATATTCGTACTTCACCAGCATATTGGGAGAGAATCAAGAAAGATCTTCTGGCAATGATTCGGCAGCTAGGTCGTCCGACCATATTTTTAACACTCACGCCTGCTGAAAAGAGATGGCCGGAATTGCTTCAAGGGTTGTATAAATGCCATTACAAAAAAGACATAACCGTTACAGAAGCGATGCATTTGAGTGATGCTGTGAAAACAGAGTTGATTCGCAATGATCCGGTTTTGTGCGCTGAGTATTTTCAATATAAGAACAATAAGTTTATGAAGTGTGCAACCAAAACGAATGGTATTTTTGATGAATTTGAGATCATTGATTCGTATGAACGGGTGGAGTTTCAGAAACGAGGATCACCACATGAGCACAAAATGTTGTGGCTGAGAAACGCTCCAAAGTTTGATCCCGGTCGGATTTTAGAATCGGAAAGAGAATGTATTCAGTTCATCGATCGATTCATTACGTGTGAGTTCGATTCAGAAAACCCGTATATTAAATACCAACAGCACAGACATTCCTTTACGTGTTATAAGGGAAGTGGCAAGAAAAAGGTGTGTCGTTTTCATATTCCATTGCCAATGATGAAAGAAACGAGAATTTTGCATCCAATGGATCCTCAAGAAAAAGCGAAGTTTAAAGAAAAGCCTTCGAATGATTTCAAAGAAATTCAAAAGCACATGGAACGGCTTTATAAACATCCGAGAGAAGTGTCATTCGAACAAGTTCTTGCTGATCTGAAGCTGAGTTATGAAGACTATATCATTGCCATTCGAAGTACACTTAAGTCATCGATGGTATTTTTGAAACGTGGGAGCTTTGATGTAGGCATCAACGCTTACAATCGTGATATTCTCTGCCTTTTTGAAGCTAACATGGATATCCAGTTTATAGTGGATGAATTCGCTGTAGCATCGTACATCGTTAACTATATTAATAAAGTTGAAGCAGGACTTTCAAAATTGCTACGTCAAGCTGTGGCCGACACAGAAGCGGGCAATTGCAGTCTACGTGAGAGATTTCGGAAGGTATCGAATGTGTTCATAAATGGAACAATTTTGTCAGCGCAAGAGGCAGTTTATTTAAATTTGTCAATGCCTCTTACGAAATTTAGTCGTGATGTGGTATTCATCAACACTGGACCAATCGACTCTCGGGTTCATATGATGAAAAGCAAAGCTGAGCTACAAAAATTGGACGTTGACGACCAGAATGTGCTTGTGCCTGACGTATTTGAGAAATACGCAAAGCGAGATGGAATGGAAGATGTTTGCCTTGCTGATTTTGTAGCCACAAAAACTGGACATAAATTGATTGATGGCACATTCAAATATACTCCTCGAAGACAGCCAAGAATCATTCGCTATGTTCGATACGCAATCGACAAAGATAAACCGAACTTCTTTCGCGAACAATGTTTGCTATTCTTACCATGGCGAAACGAAGAAAGGGACATTGAAGCTAACAATTGTGCGGAGTTGTATTATGCCAATCGCGATCTCATTCGGGAGAATCAATGTAAATACGTCCAAATATCTGAAGACAAAATCGACGAAATTCTTCAGAATATGCAAACAAACAAAAGCACTAGCGATGATGAAGATTCCGAGGGCGATGAAAGGGCATTTTTCGTGGAACCTGTTGATATTTTTGAGCAAGGTGGCCAAACAAAGCCGAAAAAAGAAACGCCAGTCACTACCAACCGATTCTTCAGTCCATGTAAAGTTCCAGAGAACGAAATGCTACAAATGCTTGAAAAGTTGAATTCCATGCAAAGAACATTTGTGATGCAGATTTTGAAACGTGTTAAAACTGAATCGAGCCGTCCGTTTTACTATTTTTTGAGTGGTGCAGCAGGCGTTGGTAAAAGTACGGTGATCAACTCTATTTATCAATTGATAACAAGGCATTTTGACAATCTTCGAGGTAGTAATCCAGAAACCATCAAAGTGCTATTAACAGCACCATCAGGTAAAGCTGCTCACTTGATTAACGGAACTACTTTGCACACCGCTTTCGCACTGCCCGTGAATCAATACGGAGGTCAGCTTGCAACTCTGTCTAACGATGTTGCAAATTCGCTTCGCATTCAATTGAAAGATTTAAAGCTTTTAATTATCGATGAAATTTCAATGGTCGGTACGAAAATACTTTGCTGGATTCATCAAAGATTGGTACAAATTACGGGAAAAAATGAACCATTTGGAGGAGTATGCGTATTAGTCGTCGGAGATATGAAACAGTTGGCTCCAGTTGGAGATAAAAAAGTATTCCTACCGTTCGACACAATTGGAAAGTTGATTGGAGTTTCTCCACTTTGGGAACATTTCGAATATTTCGAACTCACCGAAATCATGAGACAAAAAGACGAAATTGAATTCATTGAAGCATTGAACAATATTTCTATTGGAGCGATGACACCAGAAAATATTTCATTGATTAAATCAAGAGAAACAGCGGAAAATTTGGTACCACATACAGCCATCCGTCTGTTTAGATCAAATGACGAAGTTGATGAGTACAATAAAGTTCGAATCGATGAAGCGGCTGGTCAAAAGTTCGAAAGTATCGCGTACGACCGGGTTGATGGAAAGCCTTCAGATTATGTAAGAGACCGTACATTGACAGCATTGAGAAACAAAAAAAGACACGAAGCATACGGTTTATCATATCAATTAGACTTGAAGATTGGCATTCGATACATGGTGACCACGAATATAGACATTGAAGATGGTCTCGTAAACGGAACTTGCGGAATATTGAAGCACATTGAGTTTGATGAAAAAGATCACATGAAGCCAAAAGTTCTATTTTTCGATTTTGATTCTGATCGCGTGGGCACAAAAGCTAGAAGAGAGATGAGTCATGGCAGCAAAGTGAACGAAAAATGGGTGCCTATAAAGAAGATTGCAAGAGAAATTCTAATGGCGAAAAGCACAAAATTTCAAGTGTTCCGGACTCAATTTCCACTAGCTGCAGCAGAAGCACTTACCATTCATAAATCGCAAGGCTCGACTTGTGAGTCGATTTGTGTTAGTATGAAAAAGGCTTTGACTAGAGAATTGCTCTATGTTGCATTGAGTCGCGTAACGAAACTATCGAATCTCTTCATTATTGGTAATTTCAAAGCACCATCTCCACCAAAATCGGATGACATAACCATTGCAGAAATTTCGCGTCTGAAATCGGAAAAGCCGCTCACATTGTCATTCAGCTCACTGAAATTTAAAACCGGACTTGTAATTGCATATCATAATATCGTTTCATTTCGAAAATACTGGAAACACATTGCGAACGATGAGTGGTATAGCAGATGCGACATTTTAATTCTATCCGAGACGCAAACGACTTCAAATGATCAACCAGTGTTACCGAGTTTCAATTTGGTCTTCCGCTCAGACAATCATTCAACACCACAGAAACGAGGCATCTTAGTATTTGCCAAAGCAGAGATTTCAAATATATTGACGCTTTTCCATGATGTGCAAGAATCAGGATCCAACACAAAAAGCAAGTTCCACTCTGATATTGTTCTATTCGAAGTGAATGGTTTGCATCTAATCACAGGCTACAAGTCACCAAAAACACTGAACGGCATCATCGATTTGCAACTGAGAACGGCGTTTTCCAAGATCAAGCCAACTGCAGACACAGTTTTAATCGGTGATTTCAATTTCAACGTACATGAAAAGTCCAATTCTCTTTCAAACCTGATGTTGGAATTTAACATGACAAGTATGCTTGCACCAGAAGTTGTAACAACAAAGGATAACACCCAAATTGATGTCGTTTTCGCCAACTTCAAGAACATTGTCGCTGGAACGTATGAAAGCTATTTTTCGGACCACATGCCAGTTTTTTGCATGCTTCAAGATGGCAATGTTGATCCTGACATACTGAAGCAGTTTGAAGCAGATTGGTCACAAACTGTGATTCAGCCCGCAAAAATAATATCACCAAATCCATCGCCAGTTATCAATTTATCACCCCTTCAAGAAATAGATTGTGACAATATCATCGAAGTCTCAAGCGGTGCAAATTCCCCATGCTATCCAAATGGGCGGCTTGAAGACATTCTGAACGAGGTTAGAGACGATAAAGAGATAAATACTGATGCCATAGATCGATTTACTGATATGGTTACTCGATTAACTCCGTATACAATGATCTCTGCCCTATGTGTTTCTCGCCCTGAAATGTATGAGAGGCCCACTTCAGTCTCTGGTTCAGATGTCCAAATATTATATGAAGGACGGCTGCGGCAACGTATCGGGCAAAATATAATTGGACATTACATATGCGTACACTTCACGGCCAGCGATAGAAAAGTGAGCGTATATGATAGCCTGTACCATGGAAATCTTAGCTCAAGAGCTACAAATTTGATAAACAAACGATATCCAAATCACACAGGCATTCAATTCGTTGTACCCAAAACAAAGCAACCGGATGCAGTTTCATGTGGAATATTTGCCATTGCGTATGCTACAGCCATTATATTTGGTCTCAATCCGGCTGAAATTGAATTCAAAATAGATCAATTCAACTCAAATCAAACCACATCTCTTCGTGAACATCTTGCCGGCATGATTCAAAACAATCAATTAGAAATGTTTCCATTAGAGTTGGCTTGAATAAATCGATACTACATTTGAACATAAACAATTGAGTATTAAATGAATTATTATGAGAAAATACCAATAGATTTAAGCGGAAAAGATAAAATGATCAGGAAAAAGGTAAGAAAATAAAAACATATTGAAATTTATAAGAAAATGTCGTCCCATCGTCCTCAAATTCGGACTAGACTCTTTTTTCTACAAAATTAGCAGTTTATATGGGTTCGGAGTAGTGAGTCAAAAATCAGTGGTTCCACCTAGGGGCATTTATCTCTCACGAATGCGTACTTTTTGTGCACATTTTTGTGGCATTCGCACGCATTCGCACGAATTCGTATCAGTCGACGTATAAAAACAATGCACAAACTCGCCTTATATTCGCGAATGTTTACGAATGCCGGCGAATGTTGGTGTATACACTCACACAAATACATTCTTTCATGTTCGTGTTCAGTTAAAATGTCATAACAAACTACCACAGTACAATCATGTTTAAATAAACATATAATAAAAATCATCACTAAATCTGGTTTTGATACAGATAGTTCCATTTCGTCAATTAATTCAAAAATTATATTGGAAATCGAGTCATATACCAATGAAATGAACATTATTTTAGAAAAACATAAATATAATGTCAACACGAGAGCTATTTGCTTGTCAGCTTTGTATACACAATTATATAAAAGAACCTATATAGAAACCTTGTAATATGAGCACAATTTTATCAAGTGTTTTGGGCGCTTCGAAACGTAATTACAATTTCATTGAGAATTTATTGCCCGAAAATAGAAAAATTTCCTTTTTATTTGGAATTATGTGTATCAATAACTAAACATTTTTCACCGAACAAACTTCAAATATTCACTTTTGTGTGAAATTTCACTTTTTCAATCACAACATACACAACAACATCTGGCATTCGCTGTGTACACATAATTCGTCCATTTGAAATGATATTCGTGCGCATTTGCAGCTTTAGCGCGGCATTCGCACGCATTTGTCGGCATTTGCACGAATGTGTGCAACATTCGCACGCATTCGCGAGAGATAAATGCCCCTAGGGTTCCACCTATTTTCTGAATCCAATCTATTGTATGACCACATGTATGGAATTATTTTATTTATGAATCTCAGAACCAGTATAGTTTGTCTCAGAAAAGTCAAATGGACCTGCGGAATGCATTTAGTTCGCATATTCGCGGTACTTTCCATATTAAATTGAATTTTCAAGCAAAATAGCCACATTCGCTTGAGTCAGTCATGCACCTCAACGACTACTACAATACTGCTCAAAATTGGATGGAATCTTAGTGCTATGAAGTCTAAACCATTTTTAATAGTGGTCCACGAGTCAAAGCTTGGATTTGAGCGCAAATTGATTAATAATTTTGCGTATGGCGTACGTGTACGAATTTTATGAATTTCGTCTATTTTGGCTGCAAATTTGAGAAATTTCACATCAAAGATGGAATGATTGTATTTAGGAATCTCAGAACTAATATAGTTTGGCCCAGGAAAGTCATATAGGCTCGCGAAAAACATTCAGTAGGCCAATTTTTGGTAATTTTGTTCAAAAATGGTATTTTCAGGGCAATAAACGTATATTCACTTGAGAGCATGGTGCGCCAAAACGGCTATACCAATATTGCTCAAAATTTAATGGGATCTAAGTCTAATAATTTCCAAAAAATGGTGAAAATTTGAAAACGATCAGTGGAGTCGTTTTTGAGCTATCGTGGTAACAAAAAACGTGACAACGGACGGCGGACGGCGGACAAAGGACGGCGGACAACGTGCCACAGCCCCACATCAACATGAGCTAAAAACGGTTCCACCGCATTCCTATGGGTTCCAGACTTATAGAAAACTCATTTTTGTGGTTTCCAAAATTTGGGCCAATCGCAATACTTTTACGCATCACGTGGTGTGCGGAAAAGTAATAAAAAAATACAAATTATCACGTAAGCACATAATTGTATGTTGTATTTTAATGAACAATTCATCGAAATGAAAATAAATGGGCTTACATGCGTAAGGCTTACTTTTCCGCACTTTTAACCATCAAGTGATTTATAAAATTAGTTTCAAGGTGAAAGTAAACATAGTGAAATTACAAGAAAACGTCATCCAATCGGCCTCAAATTCTGTTTAGACCCTTTTTTCTACAAAATAAGCAGTTTATAGGGGTTCGGAGCAGTGAGTTAAAAAACAGTGGTTCCACCCATTTTCTGAATCGAATCTATTGTATAACCACAAATATGGAACTATTTTATTTCTTAACCTCAGAACCATAATAATTTGCCTCAGAAAAGTCAAATGGGACCGCGGGAGACATTTTCTAGGCTTATTTGTGGTACTTTCCATATAAAAATTGAATTTTCAAGCAAAAAGCCACATTCACTTGAGCCGAAAGTGCGCCACAACGACTACCACAATACTGCTCAAAATTGGATGAAATCTTAGTGTTATTCATAACAAACTATTTGTAATAGTGGTTCATGAGTCAAAGATTAGATTTGAGCGTAAATTGATTAATAATTTTGCATATGGCGTACGTGTACGAATTTTATGAATTTTGTCTATTTTGGCTGCAAATTTGAGAAATTTCACATCAAATATGGAGTGATTGTATTTAAGAATCTCAGAACCAATACAGCTTGTCCCAGGAAAGTCATATGGGCTCGCAGAAAACATTCAGTAGGCTTATTTGTCGTAATTTCGTTCAAAAATGGCATTTTCAGGGCAATAAACGTATATTCACTTGAGAGCATGGTGCGCCAAAACGGCTATACCAATATTGCTCAAAATTTAATGGGATCTAAGTCTAATAATTTCCAAACAATGGTGAAATTTTGAAGTCGATCGGTGGACTGGCTTTTGAGCTATCGTGGTAACAAAAAACGTGACACCGGACAACGGACGGCGGACGGCGGACAACGTGCCACAGCCCCACATCAACATGAGCTAAAAACGGTTCCACCGCATTCCTATGGGTTCCAAACTTATAGAAAAATCATTTTTGGGGTTTCCAAAATTTGGGCCAATCGCAATACTTTTACGCATCACGTGGTGTGCGGAAAAGTAATATTAGACAATTTTTAACTGAACAGTTCAAATGTCACCAGAATACCTATGTTATAGGTGGCGCTGTCATCAGTATGTGTATTTTGGTGCATATTTGACACTTGTCGACGCTGCTTGGTGGTCAATTTAAGACAGTACAGAATTCCTCATTCACATAAACAAATTTTAGAAGATATTGTTAGGGACTATGAGGAGCAAGAAATTATCGAAAAATGCCAATCAAATTATAATTCGCCAGTGGTTTTAGTAGGAAAAAAGGGCGAAACTGGTGAAAAAACCGACTTTAGATTAGTTGTTGATTTTCGAAAATTGAATGAAATCACAGAAGTAACAAATTTTCCGATCCCATTGATAGATGACATACTCAATGGGTTGAGCGGGTGTTCATTTTTCACGACACTCGACATCAAGGGAGCTTTCCATCAAATAGTATTGGAAGAATCGTCTCGTGATTACACAGCTTTCACGGCTGGAAATTTCCAATATAGATGGGTGCGCATGCCAATGGGTCTTTCAGCAGCTCCCTTGACTTGGCAACGCGCGATAAATACTATATTAAGAGATCTTATTGGCAACGGTGTATACGTCTATTTGGACGATGTGATAATTTACGCCAAAACAAGAAAAGAACACAATAAAATATTGTGTAAAGTCTTGAGTCTCTTTCAAGACAATGACCTTCAGTTAAAAATTTCCAAATGCATATTTTTCGCAAAACAATTTGAATACTTGGGACATGTTATCTCTGAGAGGGGTATTTCGGCTAATCCCAGGAAAATAGAAATTATAAAAAATTATCCTATACCGGTTAACGTGAAAAAGGTCCAATCATTTCTTGGACTATGTTCATATTTTAGGCGTTATGTTAGGAATTTTGCTCATTTGGCAAAAGGACTAACGATGTTATTGAGGAAAGATCAACCTTTTTTGTGGACACACGTTCAACAAAAATCGTTTGACGCTCTTAAACAAGCATTAATTGAAGAAGTTATTTTGAGTTTTCCTGATTTTGAACAAATATTTTATGTCACAACTGATGCTTCAGATGTGGCGATAGGGGCAATGCTCTCGCAGGGCGAATTGCCCAATGATAGGCCGATTTTCTTCTTTAGCAGAAGTTTAAATGAAACGCAAAGACATTATTCGACAATTCACAAGGAATTGTTAGCAATTGTTGAATCAATAAAAGCTTTTAGGCCATATTTATACGGACGCTTTTTCGTCTTAATAACAGATCACAGACCCTTATGTTACTTGTTCAACATGAAGGATTGTGGTTCAAGACTTTTCCGTCAGAAAATGGAATTATCAGATTATAATTTCAAAATAATTTATCGTCCAGGAGCCCAAAATCATGTGGCAGACGCTTTGTCAAGATTGGAACGACGATTGCGCTTCACACTTTGACAGCAATATGACAGCGCCCCCTTGGTACTAAAAAAAATGTACACCATCACATAAGAAAGTTTGAACAGCAAATATTTACTGCTTCTCTTTCTATCGCACGTTCACGTGCATAGAGTGCGTTCAATGTCCAAGGGGGAGCCACACGTTGATAGACAAAAAGAAATTTACTTGTTATTGTTGTTGTACCGCGCGACCGTCGGATTGGAACCACTTTCGGGCGAAGAAATAGAAGAAATACAGAAAAAATTCCAAGAATATAACACACATATTTATGCAATGACTCGTGCACAAGCACAAAAGGAATTGGAAGATCTCGCAAATAACAAATATGTGTTTGAAGAGAAAAATGGGACAATTTTAAATAAAAGAAGCTTCGACTTGATATTCCATTTTGTTCCAAAAGAAAATGATGAATTGAAAACGAAATTAATGAACAAATATGGAATAACCGCATTTGCGGATGAATGGCATAATTTTCATAATTGTCATTATGTTTGTACAATATCCAATCAGTTTTCATATAGGGATAATGCACATATTACGCAGAAGAGTTTAGAAAAACTTTTTGAAATTTGCAAAAGCAAAGTTGCAGAAAATATTGCAATTAATGTCGACTTTGGCGGTCTTCGTCATTATGTGTTCTTCAAAGAATCCTTGCAGGAACTTTTTAAAACAACAAACATGTCAACAACAATTTTTCTAAATAAAATTGTTGAGCTTACGGAACAAGAAGATATAGACAAAATTTTAGATTTGTATCACAAATTACTTCTTGGTGGTCATATTGGTGCAGACAAAATGTTGCACACAATTAATAAATTTTATAAATGGGAGAATATGGCACAAATGATAAGAGATTTTGTAAAAAAATGTGCCGTTTGCGAAAAAACTAAATTCACAACAAATACTAAAATTCCAATGCAAATTTCAACTTTGGGTGAATGTTTGTTTGACCATACATTTATTGACTTTGTTGGTCCAATATCACCTTTGAGTGCGGATGGTCACCGCTATATTCTCACAGCTATTTGTGATTTAACCAAATATTTAATAGCAATTCCCACAAAAGATAGCACAGCTTTGACTGCAGCTGAATGTTTGGTAGAAAATGTATTTTTACGTTACAACTTTCCTACGAGACTAATTTCCGACAATGCATCAAGCTTTAATTCACAGATAATTAAAGAAAAAGTGAATATTTTCAAAATAAAGAAAATATTTACAACCCCATACCACCCTCAAAGCAATATAGTGGAACGCAGTCATAGAACATTGAATGCGTATCTAAGGGCTTTTACATCGAAAAATAAAACGATTTGGCACGAGCTTTTGAAATATGCAACTTTTGCATATAACAACTCGGTGCATAGTACTACGGGCTATACACCACATGAATTGGCCCATGGTTTTAGAATTCAGGTGCCTAGTAGCCTTACAAAGCCCAAAATATCGTATAATTACGAGAATTTAGCAGACAATATTCGCAATAGCATTGCGAAGACACTCGAAATAGCCAAAGAGCATTTAAACACGAAAAAATTAATCAACAAAAAATACTACGACAATAAAACGGAACAATTGGAAGTCAGAGTAAATGACTTAGTTTTACTAAGGGTTCCGACTAAAAAAGACAAATTTCAGCATGTTTATTTGGGACCGTTCCGTGTCATTGATACGTTTGAAAGCTACGTAGAAATAATGAAGAATGGCAAACCAACGAAAGTCCACAAGAATTTAATTAAACTGAAAATGACTCTTTTCAACATGAAACGTCACATTCAAGACAAAAAAGGTCAATTGAATGGATGGGTTCAATTTTTGGTGTACCGAACTTACTCCTACGGAATTAACTCATATGAGTTTGCCGAATTTATTCCGGCATACATATGAGTTAATTCCGAATTAACTCATATAGGAAATAATTCGGTAAAATTGTAGGAGTAAGTTCGTTATCAAATGAACTAACATATGTAGCACTAATTTCGCTTGTGATGATTCGATCGCATTGTAGGAATTAGTTCGGTATGAAATGAACTAACACATGTAGCAATAAATTCGCTTCTACTGTGTTTGTGTTAGTTCGTCCCATATCTAACTCACAAATACAGTATGGTGCGATTTTCCCAATGCAAAGTGTTTGTTCACTTTCAATCTGTTGCTTATTGAGATCAGATGTTTTTTTTCCTCATTTTAAAATTTGACCATTTTTTCGTGTAGCCTTTTTTCCTTTTTTGAGTGAACTTTAAACAAAATAATGGAGCAATTGAACAAGAAAAAAACCAAAAAATCAAAAAAAAAAATCAATCGGAACAACAATAAAAACAAAAAAACACCAAAAAATCAAACGAGTGAAGTAATCTAATCAAGACTTGTCCGTTGAACGCAACTGCGTTATTCGTGAGCATGATTATGTGAAAAATGTTCAGATTGTGTTACCGCCATTTTCACCAGCCAAAATTGTACAACGAATCGACAGTGGATTTAGTGATAGTGCAAACGATGTGGATCAAGGTGTTCATAACAAATCGATGACACTGTTAGACGAATCAATTCCATGCGTACCTCAATTTGAATATACTGATTTGCATGAAAGTTTGGAATGTGCAACACAGTCAAGTGATACTGCAACACAATCAAGTGCATGTGCATCTCAAACTGTTGCTTTGCATGATAATTCCGAATGTGCACCAGAAACTGAAAAATTGCATGAAAATGTGGAAATTCGTGTCATAAATGTCGAAATTTCTTATGAACTGATGCCTGGATTTCGTTATAATTCGTCTGTGCTGTATTCCAGCGACGAGAAGCAGTTTTATGTGCGAAATTCTGCTTCAAAAATTGGAATTGGTTTCACATGCTATGAAAAGGACTGTGCTGCTCGTGTTCATGTTCGTGATGGAAGGTGTTTTACTGCGAGCTCCACTCCACACAATCACTGCAACAAGTCCCAGATGCATGTGAATTTGTGCGCTTTAAATGAGATGAAGCGAATTCTTCGTTCAGTCGAAAATCGTTTGACGCCCAGAGAAGTGTTTGACAACGTTATAGCCGAGTAATTATTTTTTATCATCATGTTTTTCCTAATTTTTCAAACATTTTAGTGTATTAGTGTAATTTATACTAAATTTTATGTTTGATATATCGTTTTGCAGGCACCAGAGCAGCACTTTGCTTTTTCAAGATCATGAGCGGTGCCTTCAAAAACAGCGCAATATAGGTGTTCCAACTGCACCCCAACTGGCGTCGGAAATTTTGGAACAAATTAAACGCGCCGATATACATGACATGTACTGCAAAACACTGCACAAAGATGGGCGTGAGATATTTTTAGATCATGTTTACGATGGCAAAAATTTTTCATATTGCATTTTTTCGAGCAAAAAAATTATGAAGCTCATCAATGAAAATATCGATATCAAGGACCGACACTACTTGATTGATGGCACATTTAAAGTGGTGCCGATGGGCTGTTTTTCTCAATTATTGGTGATTCACGTTGCGAAATTTGATACCGTTCACCCATTTTTATACGTTCTCATGTCGAACAGGACTCATTGCGCATATAAACATGTGTTCGACTACATTCACAATCACATATTCTCACTTAATTGTGCTAGTTTCACCTCAGATTATGAATCAGCCATGAAAAGTGCATTGCGTGTATGTTTCCCGCTGAGCAAGCTGTATCATTGTTGGTTTCATTTCGTACAAGCCATCCGAAAATATATTGCAACCAAGTGCCCAGATTTATTGGATCTTTTGCGTAGAGACAGCTCGGCCGCTAAATTGTACTACAAATTTCAATCTATCCCGCTCCTGAGATCCGATTTGATATTACCGGCTTTTAATGATCTTGCTGAACAGGCCAAAAAATTGAATCGAAAATTATTCACACCGTTTGTTCAATATTTTGAAAACCAGTGGATGAATCGTGTAAGTGTGTTTCTCTTTCTCTCTTTCTCTTCCTCTCTTTTTCTTTTCTCTATTTCTTTTTCTATCTATCTTTCACACTGTACAATGAACATGCAACATTTGTTACATAATATTTGTTGTTGGTATAATTCTAGGAAGGACCAGCCTCAATATCGGTCTGGATGTTAGAAACGCGCACCACATGTGCTGTAGAAGCGATCAATGGTGTTATGGGCCGTGGCATACCAGGCAGTTCAAATTTTTTCAATTTTGTTGCCTATTTACAGAAATTTGAGCTGGCGCGTAGCATAAAATTGAGAAATATGTATGAACGATGTGTGGTCAACAAGCGACGTGTGAAGTCCAACGAAAAAAGTGCGCTCATTCGAAATGCCAGTAAATTGTTAGATGTAGGCACCATCACTGCATCAGAATTCTTGGATCACATTGCAGCATTTAAAACCAACAAACTGGCAAAACCATCAAAACTTGGTGCAGTTGAACTGTTTAGTGACACCGATACAGATGATGATGAGCCGTTGACTCAACAACCATCCAAGCGAATTCGAACAGATAGTGTAAATCTTTGTCGAGTATGTGAGGACAATGAAACCAATGTTGTCCTTTTACCATGCTCTCATGCTGTGATTTGTTCAACATGTTGGGCCATCAAATGTTTAAGCGACAAATATTGTCCTGAATGTTACTGTGCAGTTACAAACCACATACAATATGCGTGATGATGTCTTTTAATTTTTTTTTTTTTTAACCATGAATGTTATTTTTATTTCCAATTCTATGCATGATGACAAATTATTTCTTGCTTAAATCGTTATTTACATTGCATGCTCAATTTCAATCCAAAGTTTTTCTTTCACACAAAATATTTTTATTATGCATGTAATGATAATCGACATGGATTTATTGTTATCTTGATAAAAAAAAAGACTGAAATATATATAAATTTGACCTCAATTTATTTGATTCAATTCATTCAATTATATCGATTTAATTGGGAAACCTCGACAAACATTTTTGTTATTTATTATCATATTTTTTGAACAGCGAAAAATAACGTCTGCGATCGCCATTACGATTTCGAACACTTCCATCGTAATACACCGTTAGATTCAAATTGATGTCATAATAAAAATAAAAATCCCGAATCCGGTCACCTACTTCGGTTGATTTTGTGTGATTATCAAGGTAGTTGAATAATTCCTGAAATTTTAGGTACCTGATTTCGATAAAGAAATCATTATTAAGGACTACACTTCGGATTTCAAGCGTTTAGTGTCACAAGCTGATAAATTGATTGAACAAGCGAAATGGGAATCAAACATTGAAGAGATCCATTATGAAAATGTTAACAGAAGCTATTTCATTTATTGGCTAATAGGCACGGTGGTTGTTTGTTTGATTATAGTGTTCATTATTTTTTGTTTATACATTTACTTAAAATTCTATAATGTTGAAACATGGGTTAAATTGGCAGATGTTCTTGGCTCAAGAAGTTTTGATAGGGTACCCAAGTTATTCATTGAAAGCAATGAATTTAATAATCTCAATAGGCCATCGGCTCCGGAATTCAATCAGTTATAAAATTATAACTTTCCACCGATTTATTTTTTATGAGTTTGAAAGGTAACAAAAGTTTTACCACACACAAAAAAAAAAAAAATATACATAAATAAGACAATTTAAATTCTTAATTCTTTTCCACTCTTCAATCTCGGTAAAACCCCCAGTATGGGATGATTCTATATTATGATCATCACCTCATTATAATCAATCTATGTATAATTTAAATGAATCAATTTCTTCTTTAGAATGACAACCTTTATAAAAATTGACGAAATCGAAGAAATATTCAAAAGAGACACAAAAAGAAGGGTTCTTGTCCAAAATGGGGGTTCTGGGTCCGAGAACGCGCGGTGGAGAAGATTAATATTCGAAGTAGATTTGGGCCCTTATGGCGACCTATTTTGGAAACGCTTGAATATACTTCAGGTGATAGCTTTAGCTGGTTCAATTTGGGAAAATCACGTTCATTTCTGTCGGGGAACTCATTTCTATTCGGACAATTTTCCCTAGGGCTAGGGCTATAGTTTTTCCAAAGATAATAGCAAGAACAATGTTGCCTTATCTATGTCACACAAATATAAACAATTTAACATTTTATTTGGATCCACTCTCCATGATATTTCGTGGAGGAATCGCTCTTCCGCCTTTGAAATGTCTGACATTATGCGGGAATTTGAATTATTCTTTGTCTGGTCCAATTTTGGACCTTATCCATAGTATTCCGATCACTAGGAAATTAATATTATTTAGAATAAATCTTTATCCCGCCGTGATTACCGCTCTGGGAGTCATGAGAGTTCACAACTTGAGAATCATGGAGTGTGATGTTTATTGGAGAATAGAAAATAAACTGTCCAAATTAATTTTAAATCTGGCACCGGAATTAAGAGAGCTAAAATTAATTAGTAAAAGAAAAGATTCTAGTATGACTACTGTTACGGAAGATATTATGACCAATTTAAATGTATTTACAAAACTTCAAAAGCTCATAATTACAACCACGTTAACAAAACGAAAAATTAGAATTTTGAAAAAGGCTCCAAAAACTATTAAAAGAATTACAATTTATGAAACCGGTTGCACTTTAAAAAATAGAGAAAAAGGATTAAAGAAATTGGAAGATTGTGATTTTAAGTTGATAATGGTTCCTTTTCATGAAAAACCCGAATGGTATACTGTACGTTACCGGAATAATAGAATCAGACAAATTAGAAATAATCATTAAAATTTAAAATACAGAAAAATCTAAATAAAAATTTGTAAAAAAAAAAAAAAAAAAAAGAAGAAAATCAAGAGAAAAAAAAATGTGTGTATCTAGAATAAGTTCATTCGATTTTTAATTTTCATTTTCCTTTTCTAATTTCTTTCAATTTTATACTTGATCTTTTATGTTTTAATTCATATATATATATATATTTCGGAACTATAAATTAAGCAAACCATTTTTATCCTAATTTTAAGAAAATCCCCTCGAAATTCTAATTTTTTCCCCAATGGGTAAGAAATGTAGCAATATCAGCATGCACTTGTATGCATTGCGTCTAATTGCTACATGTAGTTTATTCTTCCCTTCTATTTTTTCTCTCCATCTTTCTATCTCTTGAATTCTGGGAAAATACCAACCAATTGGTTTGGGTCTTTTCCCATGCACCGAAATTGCATCTTTTCAACATTTTATGCGATGCATTTCCTGACCCATTTTTTATAGAATTTTATTACAATCGTCTTAAACCATATTCAAATTGTAGTCTTCGGGCATTCCATTTATCTCTCTGTTTCTTTATTTCCTCGTTTCTTCGAATAAGTACTGCACGTGCATTACTTATTCATGCGCATTGGAAATTCCCGATAATCCTCATGCGCATTGAAGATTGCCGATAACGCTCTATTTTTACGACCTGCAACATGACCCAGTGTTGCAGCTGTGCGTAACGGCCGAAATGCAAATTTTATGACTTTTCTGTCTGCATCTTCGGGCCTCATTGATCCTTTTTCTAATCTATTCTCTTTATTCATCTTTTTCTTAATGTTTGAACAATTATATCTGCCAGGCTGTCAGATTAAGCCAATTTCTGGTTCACATAATGACCTGAAATTGGTTACTGCCCATTGACAGCATTTTTACTAATTGTTATCGGCTATTGGCCGATACAAAAAATTAGAATTTGGAGTGGGATGACGGAAAATAGCAAGTAAGCTATTTTCCCATTAAAATTAATGCATTCTTTTCTTGTCACTTCAAGGAGTAACATCTCCAAATTTTCTTAAGTTTATGCAAAAAGAAATAAAATATATTTTTTTCATCAGAAGTTTAAGTGTTTTTATGAAATATCTTCAAGTGTTTGAATTTAATAATCAATAAAATATAATCAGTAAGTATACAATATACAGGTTCACTAAAATTTTACTAAATCAGTGTGTCTGTATATAGCAAATGCGGCTAAATACAGATTCATCAAAAAATGAAAACAGCATGTGTATTTAGCTGCATCTGATAAATACAGATTCATTTGAGCATATGCACGAGCGTCGGCGCGCGCGCGCCTTTCGCTCGTGCATATGCTCAAATCATATAAATTGAAATTTAAAAAAAGTTGATTTTGTCCATATAGTTTAAATTCATATATTCTATCAATTGATTATAATCTGAAAAAATATATTGAAATGGTTTTTTTTCGCTGAATTCGAACTTTGTATACTATTTCTAACAAATATGGGCAAAAAAAACAATAAATTTTCGAAAATTGTCGAAAAAAAAAATTTGTCTGGTATACCCTGATTTTTCAAAAATGACAATTTTTTTTCTCGAGAACGCGAATTGATCTAGAAAAACTGAGTATGAGGCATTGTTCGTATGGCCAATATCTACCAAACGTGATATATGCGCACTCTAGGTTTTTCAAAAAGTTCATTTTTGTTCCACTGTGTTATCATTAACGTGCAAGAACATTTATCTTTTTTTAAAATGTATCTGTATTTAGCTGCAACTGCTAAATACAGATTCATTTGACTCAAAACGAAAACACTCTTTACACAACACGAGAAAAAGAAGTTTGTGCTATAGCATAACTTCTTATAAAAAGTTTGCATTGTAAATATGCACCGTTATTCGATTTAGTCGGTGGCATCGACTCGGTACTGTGCGTTGCAAATCAGCAAAAAGCGCCGAGTATATCAATAGATTTGCGTAAAGAATAATGAACACTTTGGAATCATTTTATATATGAGAAATACATAAGTGTTGCCACTGTTTTTACATAGTGTTTATACATGAACTGTCAAATGATTCCAATTTCGGCTAAAAATTGAACATTATTCTTTCCAAGCTTACTGTTTTTACTCTCTATTGAAAAATATAGAACTAAAAAACTATGAAAAAAAATGTCATCTTCTACAATTATTTTTTCATTTCCAAAAAGAATCTGTATATAGCCACAGCCGCTATATACAGATGCTGTTTTCATTTTTTGATGAATCTGTATTTAGCCTCATTTGCTATATACAGATGGCTCATTCTAATAGGATCATCCAAAATTAGAAAAGTATCATCTAAATTCTGAAAATTACCATCTAAATTCTGAAAATTACCATCTAAAATGAATTTTCTGATCATCTATTTTTGATCATCTATTTATCAAAAATATCATCTATATTTTAAAAATATCATCAAATTCACAAAAAATACCATCTATAGCAGCACATATAGATGATATTTTTTCCAATAATAGATGATCATTTTCGACAATTAGATGATATTTTTTTTAAATTTAGATGATAAATTTGCCGATTGTTGATGATAATTTTACTAAATTTTGATGGTACATTTTATGGAAATAGTTGATACATTTACATACAAACTATGTACTACGGACACTGGATGTCCGAAAGAGGACAGAAATCTCAGAGATTGTTCAACATATCGTTGGATAAGGACTCATTTTTGAAGGATAAGGACTCATTCTGAGATATTTAAATTCACAATCGTGCGTAAAAAGGGGAATCGTAAGAATGTACGGTGCTCTAGTCGCACGCATTTAAGACTGTAATATCGCTTACAGAAGACAATGTAGCAGAGCCGGAGAAGCACATACGAACATTGCACTGAAAGGGGCATTTTTGTAGGGAATGCTTCAGTTGTTGAAGGCAATACATACAGCGTTTTTTTTACCCCTCAGCTGAATCGGAGAAAATTTCTGTGTGTGCTTTTTTCGGCAATTTACATAACTTCTCATGAAGTGCAATTCCAACGATATGTTAACATGTATAATTTTTCAAGAAATGCGGACAGTCGCATTTTGATTCCATCCATGCATTTCTATCCAAATTTTTAGTCCAAAAAACAGCAAAGCGCTTGTTGTTATATTCATCAAATGATAAGAACTTTCGTCCGTTCAATTTTTCAATTTTCCAAATATAGATGTTTCGATTTTGAATAATTTTTCAATCAACTATTTTCATAAAAAGTATCATCAAAATTTAGTAAAATTATCAAAAAAAATCTGCAAATTTATCATCAAAATTTTAAGAAAATATCATCTAATTGTCGAAAATGATCATCTATTTTTGGAAAAAATATCATCTAAATATGCTGCTATGGATGGTATTTTTCTTGAATTTGATGATATTTTTAAAATATAGATGATATTTTTGATGAATAGATGATCAAAAATAGATGATCAGAAAATTCATTTTAGATTGTAATTTTCAGAATTTAGATGATACTTTTCTAATTTTGGATGATGTTAATCATTTATACGGCTAAATACAGAATTTGGATCTTTATATATCCATTGCCCTTTTCTATATACTGACTGTATATTTTTTCTTATTAGCTGAATTGCAAGAAGCAAAGCGGTCAGAAAATACGAAAAAAAGAAACAACGGTGCCCTAACTGAACACAACGAACTATTGTTCGAACAGTCATACAAACGATTGCCGGCTACTCGTGATCGAAAACGCATCAAATTTTGAGACAGTGGTAAGGCATTCTTGAATTTTTTTTTCACAATTAATTCGTTTGAAAAATAAATGGGCTTACATGCGTAAGGCTTACTTTTCCGCACTTTTAACCATCAAGTGATTTTGTGAAATTAGTTTTAATGTGAAAGTAAACATAGTGAAACCACAAGAAAACGTCATCCAATCGACCTCAAATTTCATTTAGACCATTTTTTCTACAAAATAAGCAATTTATATGGGTTCGGAGCAGTGAGTCAAAAATTGGTGGTTCCACCTATTTTCTGAATCCAATCTATTTTATGACCACAAATATGGAATGATTCAATTTTTAAATCTCAAAACCATTATAGTTTGTCCCAGGGTAGTCAAATGGACCCGCGGAATACATTTAGTACGTATATTCGCGGTACTTTCCATATTAAATTGAATTTTCAAGCAAAATAGCCACATTCGCTTGAGTCAGTCATGCGCCTCAACGACTACTACAATACTGCTCAAAATTGGATGGAATCTTAGTGCTATGAAGTGCAAACCATTTTTGATAGTGGTCCACGAGTCAAAGATTGGATTTGAGCGCAAATTGATTAATAATTTTGCGTATGGCGTACGTGTACGAATTTTATGAATTTTGTCTATTTTGGCTGCAAATTTGAGAAATTTCACATCAAATGTAGAATGATTGTATTAAGGAATCTCAGAACTAATATAGTTTGGCCCAGGAAAGTGAAATGGGCTCTCGAAAAACAATCAGTAGGCTTATTTGTGGTAATTTCGTTCAAAAATGGCATTTTTAGGGCAATAAACGTATATTCACTTGAGAGCATGGCCCGCCGAAACGGCTATACCAATATTGCTCAAAATTTGATAGGATCTAAGTCTAATAATTTCCAAACAATGGTGAAAATTTGAAATCGATCGGTGGAGTCGTTTTTGAGCTATCGTGGTAACAAAAAACGTGACACCGGACAACGGACGGCGGACGGCGGACGGCGGACAACGTGCCACAGCCCCACATCAACATGAGCTAAAAACGGTCCCACTGCATTCCTATGGGTTCCAAACTTATAGAAAACTCATTTTTGTGGTTTCCAAAATTTGGGCCAATCGCAATACTTTTACGCATCACGTGGTGTGCGGAAAAGTAACAATCTCCTCATGCTCAAATTTGCTTGTTCAGTTGACTCGCAGCAATTGGTACTCGGAAGCGATGACACCGAAAATGATATCAGCAACGAAGATTACAATGACGAAAATTTTTTTCAAACCAACGATGCCATCCGATAGTTTAACTCAAGGGCTATCATTTGAGCTTAGCAAAAATGTGGACAAGTTAACACACAGCTATCTGTATTGAAAAATGTATCGGGGTGTTGGTTTTTTGAGTTTTTTTCACTTATTTGAACCCAAATAAGTCTTATATTCAACTCGATCAGATAGTACTCGTCAATACCTTTCCAACGGTATATAATTTGTCATACTTTTGAGCATAAATAAGCGATAGCCTTTGATTATGAACTCGAGGCTTATTAAAATAAAATGAAATCAGCTAAAAATATTTTGCGTAGCACTTGTAATCGACCCAAAATGTGGAAAAAAGGTGATTTTCCAATTTTGACACCCGATGACAATGTGATGAAATTATCGATTGTGAGAAATGTGATAAAAAAAGATTTTTCTTGCAAAGTAAAACCCGAGGGATAATAGATGCTTATTACCCCTCGGATTTTTATCCCTCAGATTTTTTGCTTATTATCCCTCGGAATAAATGTTATCCCGGCGAACATAAATTGACCGTGAGGACATCAACAAAGCAATCACCGATTTGAAACTCAAATGTCAAGTCAAATTACTTGGCATTGGCAGGAAAATCATCTGTGAATCCATCGAGGATAAAAACAAACTGTCTACTGCACTGAAGACTGAATCTACAAGACTGATATTCGTCGAATTTGTTTAAACGCTTCGATATCAATCCAACTTTCCTCGAAAAAGACTCTGAAATATGGGACACTGATGAGAATTTTATTCAAATGAAATCAATCGTCTCGAAGTTGGGAGTAGTAAATGATAACGCCGAGCGTGGTGTGAAGTTGGTTGAAGGATTTAATAGTTCTCTCACAAAGAACGAAGAAGATTTTCAATATATGTTACAGGTCGTTTCACAATATCGAAAATTGTATCCAAATCATTCAAAAAAAGCACTACAAAATGATTCATATGAATTATCAACTTGAAAAAATCGATTTTTGTTGTCAGTTTTATGCGATTTTTGTGAAAAAATGACAAAAATATGGTCGAATTTCACATTTGAACGAATAAAAATGATTGAAATGAACAGATTAATGTTGTATCTGAACTTCAAAATGTAAAAAATTGAGAATAAATAAGTTTGACGTGAGTTTTCGATCGAAAAATATGGCATTTTTGGTGAAATTTTAAAAAATTGCATGAAATGAGGGTTGGCCTTCTGACGGTCTGCGCTACCTCTAATTTTTTTTTTTTTTTCGTTCAAACTTTGCCAATCCTTTTTTTTAATCAAAAGGAAAAAAATGAGAGGTTGGAGAATTTGATCCGAAAATGTTGATGAAATTTTGGCCAGTCTAATTTCCCTATTTATATAACACTAGCCGACTCGGCGCGCTTCGCGCGCCTCGTCGTCCAGAATACTTTTGCCTTGTATTCGGATTCTAAAGAATAAGATTCTATAATTCAAATGTACAGTCATGGACAAAATTGAGTGACCGACCATTGTTTTTCAGCAGAAAAAGATGAAGGCAAAATGATTGTGTGTGTCTTGACTTTCGATTTTTGTACGTTCCATTTTTTTAGTCTTTGAGTTCAATAAAAGCTTATGATGCGAATGTGGACCCCAAAGTGATCAACATAAAACCAAAAAATAAGAAGAGTGAATAATTGCGAAATCTTATATTTTTTGTGTTGAATAAATTCAAATTTATTTCATCAATGAGAGTGATAATTTGTTCACATTGTGTTTTTAATATTTGAGTTTTATAGATTTTTTTTTGTTCTGTCTATGCTGTTTAAGTAAACTTCGTATGCTGCGACTAAGCTTTCATTTTTCTTTTTTTCTGCGATACGTGCTGATCTTCTTTTAATTTGTCTTCTGTTTTCTTTTGCTATTTCAGCTTCTAACAAAATGTCCCATTCTTGTGATACTGCAATCTCATTTTCGAACTCCATGACCCAATCTTTGAAAGTTGTACACTTAATTTGTGACATTTTTGATGTTTTTTATTCTTGTGAATTGTTTAATTGTTTACGAAATGATTGTTTGCTGCTCGTCTTTTCAATGTTTGCTTTTTTATTCTTTGTAAAGAAATCACAACTTTTTGTTAGAATGTGTAAATTTTGTGGATTCGTTATTCGTGACATAGCTACTTAAAGTGGTCCATGAGAAAACACTTCTTGGTGTATGTCAATTCCCACTTCATTGACAATTGTTTCGTGTGTATTGAATTTATTTTTTTTTTCTATTTTAAAAATCGGATCGAAGTAAACGATCTGAGAATGCTTTCACTTGAATCAATAATGTCTTCACTTTTTGTCCTTGTTTTTCGTCAATCGGTTCACTTTTATCAAGTTTCAACATTGAAAATTTATTGTTTGAAGATTGTGAATTTGAAATTGGAATGGGTTTTTTGGTTGATGTACTAACATCATGCATCCAAAATAAAGTTCATGGTTGGATAAATGAGCAGTGTGGAGTGTTTTCGGTGCGTTTTTTTTTCTTCGGACTGAAAGAAAATTCAAATGAATTGAAGCGTAAGGCTGTGGATGATTTATCCGGTTTATCGAAGAAATGTAAGCTGAGTGAGTCAATCGAAAACTTATTATTGGACGATAGTCAAAAACGTCGAACACGTTCTCGTTCAAACGCTGTGAAGGAACTCAAAATCAATTCATCTTTGGCTGAAAACGAACCCAACAATCGAAAACGGAAGCTGTGTATAGATCGAATGGAAATTAGTGGTCCAGATGGAGAAATGCAATCGAAAAAAGTATTGAATTGTTAATATGCATCTCAAGTACATATGTATGCATTGTTATTTATCGTTTGATTTTAATTGATTAAAATTAATAAAAAAATCTTAAAAATTTGTGTTTTTATCATTATCTGACATTGTTTTTGGATTATAGGCTATTTATGATGTGTACTTATATTTCTTTTGGAGTCATTTACACTTCATGGAGATCAATTTCCTTTGTCTTTATTGTCACTTTTAAGTATTTATAAATGTGTACTGTACATATAATTTTTTCGGGTCATTTACTTATAGGTCATTTACATTGATTCATTGGAATTGAAAACTTTTCCTCATTTCGCTGCTCGTTCTAACATCGTATGTTTTCGATTTCAATTGTCTTGTGTGTACTGAATTGACTTTTTTGTTCTTTTTAAACTGATCGGATTAAAGTAAGCGAACACAAAATAATGTTTTCACGTTTTGCCTTCGTTAAATGAATTTAACTAATATTGAATGTTAATATACATCTGATGTACATATGTATGCATTGCTTTTTGGGTCATTTTCATCTTTATGTATGAAAAGCAATTGTCTTTGACTTGATTGTCACATTTTTGTATTCATAAATGTTTACTGTACTGTACACATAATTCTTTGCGGGGCATTTACTTTTAAGTCATTTACACTGATTCATTGAAATCAAATGCATTTTTTACGATTTAGCTCAGATGTCTAATTCAAGTATCCATAGATAACATTATTGTAGTCAACATTTCAGTTTTCAAAGTTTTCTGATGATGAAATAAAGTATGTACAGTGATCTTCTGCAAATATAAAAAACATAGTAACAAAGTGAATTGGAATGTCCTTTGACTTATTTTTGGTGTTTATTTTTGTTTTTGTAAACTTTATTTTTGAGAAGTGATTTTATTGAATTGGAGGTGAAAAGTATTGCAAACAGTAAATTTGAATGATTGTTGATTGAGTTATTGGCATTATTTATTTAGCCTTCAGGCGAATATCACACATAACTATACTGTTTAAAAGTGATTGTTGAAAATATGCCGAAAAGAAAATCATGTTTGGGAAGGACCATATTCTCTGCTAAAAGAATGAAAATGAGTAGAAAAAATGACACATCAAATGAATATTATGTGCGTCTCGCATCCCTGCGAAAGAATAGTCAACAATTAAGATCAAAGGAAACAAATTCAAGTCGTGAAGTTCGTCTTGAATCCATGCGAAATAATGCTAAACGATTAAGAGCAAATGAAACAGTTTCAAACCGTGAAGTTCGTCTTAGAGAACTTCGAAATAGAGCTATCAGCAAGAGACAAACACAGTGGGCTGATTTGAATTCTGCTGCGTTTCATTATGATAGTGAAATTGATTATAAGTAAGTGAATAATATTTTTTTTCGACTTTTTCCGACTATTTTGAGAGTATTAAAACTTGTTGTTCGATTAAAGTGATTTATGGTTTAAATTTTGTGTGATGTTGTTTCTAGGGGCATTATCTCTTTTGAATGCGTGTGTATTTTGGACGCATGTGTGCGAATGCCTACGAATGAAAGGCTCGAGTTTGTGTATTGTTTTTATACGTCGATTCAAATGAATTCGTGCGAATGCGAGCGAAATCCACAAAAATGTGTACAAACTGTATCCATTCGTGAGAGGTAAATACCTCTAGTATAAGCCCCAGTTCACTTGTTCAAATGTACATATTTTGATGTTTTCAATATATTTAATTTTCTTTTATAATATAGTATGCATCCCAATGTTTCAATTGGAAAAATGGACAATATTTGTTTGCACTGTCATGCATTTAAATTCAAAATAAATGGGCTTACATGCGTAAGGCTTACTTTTCCGCACTTTTAACCATCAAGTGATGTTGTAAAATTTGTTCTAATGTGAAAGTAAACATAGTGGAATTACAAGAAAACGTCATCCAATCGACCTCAAATTTCATTTAAACCATTTTTTCCACAAAATAAGCAGTTTATATGGGTTCGGAGCAGTGAGTCAAAAATTGGTGGTTCCACCTATTTTCTGAATCCAATCTATTTTATGACCACAAATATGGAATGATTCAATTTTTAAATCTCAAAACCATTATAGTTTGTCCCAGGGTAGTCAAATGGACCCGCGGAATACATTTAGTACGTATATTCGCGGTACTTTCCATATTAAATTGAATTTTCAAGCAAAATAGCCACATTCGCTTGAGTCAGTCATGCGCCTCAACGACTACTACAATACTGCTCAAAATTGGATGGAATCTTAGTGCTATGAAGTTCAAACCATTTTTGATAGTGGTCCACGAGTCAAAGATTGCATTTGAGCGCAAATTGATTAATAATTTTTCGTATGGCGTATGTGTACGAATTTTATGAATTTTGTCTATTTTGGCTGCAAATTTGAGAAATTTCACATCAAATATGGAATGATTGTATTAAGGAATCTCAGAACTAATATAGTTTGGCCCAGGAAAGTCATATAGGCTCGCGAAAAACATTCAGTAGGCCAATTTTTGGTAATTTTGTTCAAAAATGGTATTTTCAGGGCAATAAACGTATATTCACTTGAGAGCATGGTGCGCCAAAACGGCTATACCAATATTGCTCAAAATTTAATGGGATCTAAGTCTAATAATTTCCAAAAAATGGTGAAAATTTGAAAACGATCAGTGGAGTCGTTTTTGAGCTATCGTGGTAACAAAAAACGTGACAACGGACGGCGGACGGCGGACAAAGGACGGCGGACAACGTGCCACAGCCCCACATCAACATGAGCTAAAAACGGTTCCACCGCATTCCTGTGGGTTCCAAACTTATAGAAAAATCATTTTTGGGGTTTCCAAAATTTGGGCCAATCGCAATACTTTTACGCATCACGTGGTGTGCGGAAAAGTAAAAGAACCACCCGGTATGTGTTGCTCTAATGGAAAAGTCGTCTTGCTTCCATTGAATGAACCACCTGAACCACTTCACACATTAGTCTCAGGAACAACTCCATTATCAAAGCACTTTTTAGAAAATATACGGAAATATAATTCATGTTTTCAAATGACATCTTTTGGAGCTACGCGAATTGTTAGCGATGATGGTTTCATGCCCACATTCAAAGTACAGGGACAAATCTACCATAAAATTGGGTCTCTTCTTCCTGTACCTCAAGATGATTCAAAGTTCTTGCAAATTTACTTTATGGGCGATAAAGAAAAAGAAATTGATCAAAGGTGTTCCATTAATCAAGCAACAAAGCGTGCAATCATATCTGATTTGCAAATATTCTTCCATGAACACAACGGTCTAATTAAACTATTCAAAACTGCGCTTCATAAAATTCCATCAAACGATTATCAAATTGTCATAAGAGCAGATAGAATACCATTAGGAGAACATCAAGGTCGTTTTAATGCGCCGATGGTTGATGAAGTGGCGATTGTCATTGTAGGCTCTGAATTTGAAAGACGTGATATCATTATACAAAGACAGGATTCGAGTTTAAAAAGAGTGGCTGAAACCCATAGATTGTATGATGCACTACAATATCCGTTGTTGTTTTGGAATGGACAAGATGGATATCATTTTCAACTCAAACAAATTAACCCAAATACCAATGAACCAACAAACAAAAAGATTTCTTCAAAAGATTTCTATGCATTCAGAATTATGATAAGAGCTAATGAATCGAACCACATTTTGAAATGTGGAAAACTCTTTCATCAATTCTTAGTTGATATGTACGCTAAAATTGAGAGTGAAAGACTTTTGTACATCAGATTGAACCAAAAAAAAGCTGCGAGCAGAAGATTATATCCATTTACGAGATGCAGTAACCAACGATGGTAATGTAGCTGATATTGGTCAGATGGTCATACTTCCAGCTTCTTATACTGGAAGTCCAAGGCACATGCATGAGTATGCACAAGATGCAATGACATATGTTAGAAAATATGGACGACCAGATTTATTTATCACCTTTACGTGCAATCCGAAATGGAATGAAATTGAAGAATGTCTTTTGACTGGGCAAAAAGCAAGCGATAGACATGATATCATAGCTCGAGTTTTCAAACAAAAATTAGATAATTTGATTAATGTCATCACTAAAAGTTTTATTTTTGGTGAGGTTCGCTGTTGGTTATACTCTGTTGAATGGCAAAAGAGGGGTCTTCCTCATGCACACATATTAATATGGATGAAAATAAAAATTAAACCACCTCAATTAGATGAAATTATATCTGCAGAAATACCAAATTCGGTTGAGGATCCTGTGCTATACGAAAATATCAAAAAGCATATGATACACGGTCCATGTGGAAAATGTAATCCAAAATCACCGTGTATGCAAGATAAAAAATGTACAAAAAAATATCCACGAGAGTTTGTCCAAGAAACTCAAACGGGTGGAGATGGATATCCGCTCTATAGAAGAAGAAAACCTGAAGATGGTGGACATACATTAGTCATCAAAGTAAAAGGAATTGAAGTAACCATTGACAACAGATGGGTTGTTCCTCATTGTCCATTATTATCAAAAATGTTCGATGCACACATCAATGTTGAGTATTGCCATTCCATTAAATCAATCAAATATGTTTTGAAATACGTTAATAAAGGCAATGACATGGCAGTTTTCGGACTTGTCAATAATATTTCACATGATGAAATAGCTCAATTTCAAACGGGTCGCTACATCAGTAGTAATGAAGCTGTTTGGCGAATATTCGGCTTTAATATTTATGAACGGTATCCGGCTGTTGTACACTTGTCAGTTCATTTGGAAAATGGGCAAAGAGTTTACTTTACAACAGAAAATGCAAGAGAAAGAGTAATAAATCCGAAAAACACCACATTGACTGCCTTCTTCCAACTGTGTCAAAATGATCTGTTTGCAAAAACATTGTATTATTGTGAAGTTCCAAAATATTACACCTGGAACATAAGTAAGGGTGAATTTTGCAGGAGAAAGCAGGGCAGAAGAATATCTGATTATGCTGGAATTTGCGCAAGTGAAACATTAGGGCGAGTATATACCGTGCATCCTAACAACACAGAATGTTATTACTTGAGGATGTTACTTCATGTAATAAAGGGACCAACTTCATTTGCGGCTTTGAAACTTGTGAATGGCGAAACATGTCAAACATATAGGGAGGCATGTTTGAAGTTAGGAATGCTTGAGGATGACAAACATTGGGAAGACACTTTATGTGAAGCTGAACTTACACGTCATCCACGACAAATACGGGCCTTATTTGCACTTATTTTATCATCCTGTGCACCAGCCGATCCAATGAGATTGTGGGATCGATTCAAAGAGAGTCTTAGTGAAGATATACTAAGGCGGATTAAAATTGTAAATCCAGATATTGTTATTCACTTTTCAGATGAAATTTTCAATGAGACACTCATATTGATTGAAGAAAAATGTTTATCAATGGTCAACAAAACTCTTTTTCAATTGGGATTACCAGCACCAAACTATAACCAGGTTAGAGATTTACTGCGAGAACGACAGTATAATATTGAAGAGCTCCAAACATATGTAGAAAATCAAAAAAAGCTCTTGGTAGCTGACCAAAAAATTGCATATGAATCCATAATGAATCGATTTGAAAGTGGTAATGGTGGAATTTATTTTCTGGATGCACCAGGTGGTACGGGAAAAACCTTTCTACTAAATTTAATTCTTGCGACTGTAAGATCAAAAAACGAAATTGCTTTAGCAGTTGCGTCAACAGGCATCGCTTCGACGTTATTAAGTGGTGGGAGAACGGCGCATTCAACATTTAAGTTTCCATTGAATGTAAATCAATCAGATCAACTCAATTGCAATATAGGCAAAAATTCAAATATGGCAGAAGTTTTGAAATTATGCAAAATGATTTTATGGGATGAATCCACAATAACGCATAAAAAATTAATGGAAGCATTAGATCGACTTTTGCGAGACTTAAGAGAAAATAATCAACCCATGGGAAACGTGCTCATACTTCTTGCAGGTGATTTCCGTCAAACGTTGCCGGTCATTCCAAGATCAACACCTGCAGATGAACTCAACGCTTGTCTAAAAGCTTCATATCTCTGGAAATATGTGAAGAAATTAGAGCTAAGAACTAATATGCGAGTGCATTTATTGAAGGATAAATCAATTCAAACATTTTCAAAGCAGCTGTTAACCATAGGCAACGGAGAATATCCAAGTGATCCAACGACAAAAGAAATATCATTTCCATCCAACTTTTGCCAACTCGAAACTTCACTCGATGGTCTTATAAAGAGGATTTTTCCGGATGTCAATAAAAATGTCAACAACCACGAATGGCTATATGAACGTGCCATATTAACACCAAAAAATGATGACGTTAAGAAAATCAACCATCAAATATTAAATCAACTTTCTGGAACAATTGTAAAATACATGTCGATTGACACAGTTACGAATGAAAATGAAGCTGTGAATTTACCAACAGAATTTCTGAATTCTTTAGAGCCACCTGGAATGCCACCTCATGTATTGAAATTAAAAATTGGTGCACCTTTGATGATCACTCGAAATTTAAATCCACCAAAACTATGTAATGGAACAAGAGTTGTGATCAAAAACTTGACACCAAATTTGATTGAAGCAACAATAGTCAACGGGAAATACAGGGGAGAAAATGTGCTCATTCCTCGAATTCCTATGATTACTACCGATTCATCGATTGAATTCAAAAGGTTACAGTTTCCTGTACGCGTTGCATTCGCAATAACAATCAACAAAGCCCAGGGACAAACTCTAAAAGTTGCTGGTGTATCTTTAGAAACACCGTGTTTTTCTCATGGACAGCTATATGTTGCTTGCTCTAGAGTAGGAACACCAAAAAATTTAATCACGGAGAACGGCAGTTCTCCCAGTGGCGCACCAAAAAATACACTTTTGAGTGCAACACTATATATACGCGAATTTTCGGATTCTGTGTTGCCGACCGATGTCATTCGTGAAATAGGCATTGGCGTGTAGCTTAGGACCGAACTAAACGAAAGCCGTCGTCAGAATGAATTTTTGTGGAACCAAAAAAAATTTCGCTTGGGGGACGTATGGGGGTGTTTTTTTCAGATTATATAGCATATCTCCCGGTGGGTAATCTTGACCACTATCGTTGAGTGACCAATCGATAGTACTCCTCAATACCTTTCCAACGAGTGCTCAACCATCGAAATCGGTTGACCCGTTCAAAAGTTGTGTACGTTTTCCAAGAAAGGGGTGTTTTCCCTGAAAATTGGGTTTGGTATGTGTGTTTGTGTGTTTGTGACTTTGTACCTTCTCTCGATTTCTGTGATGTATAACATTATTTTTAGGGAGTCTGGGGGGCAGTTCAAAACCGTCGAGAACGGGCGAATTTCTTTACATATAAGAAAATAAGCAGGGAAAGAGTGTCGAGGAGTCGATTTTTTTCAAAATTCCATAACTCCGCTAATACACAACATAGAAAATCCGCAGATACCGCAAATGAAAGGTATTTAGCTAGGCTTTAAATTAGTCCCTGTAATGAAAGACATCTGTAATCGGGTTTGGTCACCACATCGAAAAAACCGAAAAATCGAAAATCGATTTTTTTGGTTTTTCGTCATTTTGACCCCCGTACCCATTTTCTAAAATTCTGAAAAACTACACTTTGGTAGTACACCTCAATACCTATCCAACGAGGGTTCAACCATCAAAATAGGATCAACCGTTCCTAAGTTATGGAAGTTGGAATTTCACTCATCATTTTTCGCAAAAATTGGGTTTTGGCTATATGTGTTTCAGAGTTGACACTATCAAATCAAGTTGTGATATAATACTAAATATGATTACATAACATGCTCGCAACTCATATATCACAATCGATAAACATTAGAATTGGATTTCAATTGGGGCATATTGACGCGATTTGGAAGAAAATTTGGACAAGTAAAAAAAATCAAAAACTTCAAAATCGAAATTTTGGCTCATTTTGTCATATTTTCGCCGTATTTACTTCAAAGGTACTCAAAATTTGCACTTCGGTCGATGAAGTTGAACAGAATTTGATGATATATCTCGAAAAGTTATTATTTTTAAGTTTTTTTTTACAAAATAACCTTACAAAACTACTGATATAAGATGAAAAAACCTCTGAACGAGGTATAAACAGAGTGGCGCACCCAAATATCCTGCCCTCAAAATGACTGATATCACATTTTACGTGGCGCTGTTGAATTATATATTTTTGATTCAACGCTTTTCAAATAATTCAACAACCTTTCCATGATGGCATCAATTGAAATTTGAACTAGTGTGCGCCAGTGCAAATCCCGAACGAAAACGTGAATTGTAACACGGCAGAAAATAAATTCGTTTTGTTTACACAAATATTTTGGTTTGAATCGTAGCCTAACTCAAATCAAATTGACAGAAAAACGCTTTGCTCGCACTGGCGCACACTAGTTCAAATTTCAATTGATGCCATCATGGAAAGGTTGTTGAATTATTTGAAAAGCGTTGAATCAAAAATATATAATTCAACAGCGCCACGTAAAATGTGATATCAGTCATTTTGAGGGCAGGATATTTGGGTGCGCCACTCTGTTTATACCTCGTTCAGAGGTTTTTTCATCTTATTATTTATACACCAAATGGAAGAACCAATAACATCGTTTACCCGTTGGCATTGAAATAATAAATCAAAGGTACATTCAGTATATTCATTTATTCTTGTAAATTTGTAATCACTCATTTTCTTTTTGCCTTTATTTATCAGAATGGGAAATTCGATTACAGAGTTCAAATTTCAAGCACAAAAAGAAAGAAGGACTACCTCGTTGAAAATCGCCAACCAATCAACCAAAGTCGAGTTCAACTAATCGAAATTGAATTACATTCCACTCATATATGCCTTTTATTTTAATTTTTAGGAATTAATTTGATGTTCGAAAACTGTTTGTTCGAAAATTACATGTTCGAAAAAATTCGGTGTAAGTTCGAAGATACACTCGCGTGAAAATAAATTTGCTCTTTTATTCTCATGCCATGGGGGTGAAATCAAGGCATTTTTTTCCGAAATAAGCACCCTCTACAATTCAAATGGGAAACTCTGGTCACTTTTGTAACCAGATAACAATGTGGTCACAAAAGTGCTACACCAGATTCTTATATGGTTGCAAAAGTAACCAGATTGCTATTTGGCTACAAAAGGAACCACATAACAAAGTGTGGGAATTGAAAAAACGCAAGTTGTTCGAAAATTTCATGTTCGAAAATTGTATAAAGCCCAAAATGAAATTTCATGTTCGAAAATTTCATGTTCGAAAAAAAATGAAATTTCATGTTCGAAAATTTCATGTTCGAAAATTTCATGTTCGAAAATTCGGTGTTTCAACATTAGAAAAGCCCAAAATGAATTTTCGAAAAATTTTATGTTCGAAAGTTCGAAAGTTCGATTTTCGAAAATTCGAAGAGCCTAAAACCACCGCGGGCCCGTGTAAGTTCGAAGATACACCCGCGTGAAAATAAATTTGCTCTTTTATTCTCATGCCTTCAATTCAGTATTCGAAAATTGCAAGTTCGAAAATTTAATGTTCGATAATTTGATGTTCGAAAATTGTATAAAGCCCAAAATGAAATTTCATGTTCGAAAATTTCATGTTCGAAAAAAATGAAATTTCATGTTCGAAAATTTCAAGTTGTTCGAAAATTTCATGTTCGAATGAATTTTCGAAAATTTTTATGTTCGAAAGTTCGATTTTCGAAAATTCGAAGAGCCTAAAACCACCGCGGTGTTGAAAGTATGAACGAGACTTAAAGTCAGCTTATCTGACATTTGACATATTAAACATTGTTCCACCTGTCAGTATTGCTTTGATTAAATCTCTCTCTTATATTTGGTACTTCAAAGCGAAAGGTTGTTTCATTTATACGCTCTATTATTATCCAGAAAATAATCCACTTCCAACAGGTTATGGCAGCCCATCTAATTAAATTTTACACCAATTGCGACGTAAATTAAGTATCTAATATTTTGAGCGAACGAATATTTTCGAGTCTCAAGTAATTTTTATATAGAAAAATCGAACTGTAATTTTTTTTTTTTTTTTTTTTTTTGTTTGGCACGTGTGAAGTCAAAACGTGGTCAAAGACATTTGAGAAAAAATCGCGAGAATCGAGTCGATTAAAATGTCTACACATACCATTACGTTTGAAAAATTGCGTGGACGAGAGAATTTCGAAATTTGGAAACGCCACATGAAAAGCTATCTTGTTATCAAAGGTTATTGGGAATGCACTCAAAATGAATTACCATCAGCTGCGACAATCATAGAGAAATCAATGGATTTGAAATGCCTTTCTGAAATGACTCTTTTGATTGAACCAACGGCATTTGCTCATATTGAAGGAAAAGAAACGGCAAAAAGTGCATGGGATGCATTGAATAAAAGTTTGAGTGATTCCGGTCTAAGTCGAAAAGTGGCATTGTTGAAACAGTTAACGCGCATGCAATTGAGTGATTTTGAATCAATGGAGAAGTACATAAATGAAATGATTTCAACTGCTGCACGTGTTAAAAGTATCGGTTTGAAACTAGATGATGAAATAATCGCATCATTATTGTTGGCAGGGTTACCCAGTGCGTTCGATCCGTATGTAATGACAATTGAAAATACACAAACAATTCTGACAACTGAATACGTGAAAACCACACTTTTTCAAGAAGCTAGATTGGACCCGAAATCAAGTGATAGTGCGCTTTTTGTTAAAAAAAAGAAGTTTCCTTGCCATTCATGTAAACAAATTGGCCATTATGCAAGAAATTGCCCGGAAAAAATTAACAAAAGCAATAACAACCATAAAGAAAAGTTTTCTAAAAAATCTGAAAATGTTTTGTTTGCCTCACTACTCGTTAATAGCAACAATACAAATGATTGGTTTATTGATTCCGGTGCAACATCGCATATGACAATGAATGATTCCCATTTAGTTCATAAAAAGCAAATTTTGGACAGAGAAGTTACTGTAGCTGACAATTCAAAGATTGAAGTGAAATGTGCCGGTAATATGAAAATGACTTTGAGAAATGGCAATGCAAATTCAATTGTGACTTTGAAAGACGTTACATGTGTTCCAAATTTGTGCGCGAATTTACTCTCAGTAAGTAAAATGGCTGGAAAGGGTAACAAAATCGTATTTGAAAGTGATTCTTGTAAAATTTTTAACAAAAATTCTGAAATCGTTGGATCAGCGACATTAGTGAATGGCCTTTATCGGTTAAACGGAGAACCAAATAAAGTCAATGAAAAAGTATTGTTATCGACCGAAAATCACGGAATTTGGCATCGACGACTTGGACACATTTGTGATGACAATTTAATGAAAGTAAAAAATGCATCAGTCGGTATGAATTTGTCGAACAAAGATAACAGTAAATGTGTGATTTGTGTCAAGGGAAAACAAACGCGTACACCATTCAGAAACAAAGGGAAGCGTGCGAATGGGTTGTTGGATCTAATCCATTCCGATGTAATGGGCAAAATTGAAGTGCCTTCATATTCCGGAGCATTTTATATCGTTACATTTGTGGATGATTATAGCCGAAAAGTGTTTTCAGTGCCAATTGCCAATAAATCGCAAGCGTTTGAAGAATTTGTCAAATTCAAAGCAGCCGTTGAAAATCAAACTTCAAGAAAAATAAAAGTATTAAGAACCGACAGGGGCGGAGAATACTGTGGGAATGAATTTGAAATTTTTTTGGAAAAAAATGGCATAAAACATGACAAAACAATCAGTTACACACCTGAACAAAATGGTGTTGCCGAACGAATCAATCGAAATATCACCGAACGTGTGCGTTGTATGCTTACGGATGCTGGTTTAAGCAAACGTTTTTGGGCAGAAGCAGTAGTAACTGCAGCTCACTTGTTGAACCGAATTCCATGCAGAGGCAACAACAAATCACCTGAAGAATTATGGTCAAATGAAATTCCAGATTTGTCAAATTTGAGAGTATTTGGCTGTAAAGCGCTTGTTCACATCCCGAAAGAGAAACGAAAGAAGCTTGACAACAAATCAACTGAATGTTTTTTCATGGGATACAGTTACGAATCGAAGGCATATCGGCTGTTTGATGTTAAAACAAAGAAAATCATTTTCAGCAGAGATGTCGTCTTCTTTGAAAATGAAAAAGAGGTAAAAAATTTTGATTGTGATATTCTTGAATTTTCTATATCGTCGATAGCGTCACCATTTGGAGAAACCGTTATAACATTGGATCTGCCAAGTGACAATGCTAATTCAAGTGAGGTATTGACGAATGAATCGAGCATTGTAACACCGAATGAAGCTACGAACGAAACGAACCAAATGATCGAAGCCAATGATGTCACAACTGAACGAAATGTACCGAATGTATCATCAGAACTGGACGCTACAACAAACGAAGTTTCAACCGAAGCGAATGAAACAATGGATAGTGTCATCACAATTGAAAGTGACCACGAAACGTCGACTGAAGTGTACGAAGATTCGCTAACTGATGCAATGTATGTACCAGAGATGGCCGATGATCAAATTTTGCATGACGATACGACGTCACCAGATGTGAGTACTGAAATACTGGAACAGGTACGTCAATCCATTCGAACAGCTGGTTTACCAAAGCCGAATTATTTACCACCCGAGTACAATTTTAATGCTATTGAGCATCGATCTGATCCTTTGACGTACGAAGAGGCAATTTCAAGTCCAAATGTCGAAAATTGGAAGAAGGCAATGAAAAGTGAGTTTGATTCATTAATATCAAATGGTACGTGGGAGTTGACCGAATTGCCGAAAGGAAAAAAGGCTATAAATTGTAAATGGGTGTTTAAAACGAAATTCAACGCTCATGGAATTGTTGACAAATACAAAGCCCGTACTGTTGCAAAAGGTTGCTCGCAAACCTATGGTATCGATTACAATGAAACATTTGCTCCTGTAGTTCGATATACATCGATCAGATTTTTGCTTGCAATGGCCGTAAAACTTAAACTAAACATACGCCAAATGGACGCTGTTACAGCTTTTTTAAATGGCGAATTACAAGAAGAAGTTTACATGCGTCAGCCGAAGGGTTTTGAAGATGGCCCAAGACCTTTCCAACGGTACCCTGGGTTTTTTGATCGGTTGAGCGGTTCAGAAGATTACCCCGAACATACATACATACACTGACTTTTATATATTTAGATTTCCTCATTCATGGTCCTTCGAATCATTTTTTAAATGGAAAGCGACAAACTCATAGCAGAACAACAAAAACGAGCCGACGACATCGCATACAAGTATTCGCTATTCAAAAAACTACCGGTAGCAAGACGAACAGTCAACATCATAAAGAAAAATCTTCAAGAATTGGAAAAGATTTGGGCCGAATTCTACGCAACGCATCAGCAATTAGAAAAAACCCCAAACTACAAGGAATCGGAATACTACAAAAGCAATTTCGCATACAACTACGCAAACAACGCCAATCGAAACTAGGTCAGAAAAACGCAACGAAAACGCAACAACAATGGCAGACGAAACATTTGAAAACGAAGCTAAGAAACGCAAACTAAAAATCAAGCACCTAAATGAAAATATTTAACGAGCTAGTGTGTATTTAGGCGAAAATAAAACGACTCAATTCTTCGAACAAAAATTAAAGCAAATGGAAACGTATTGGCAAGGCATCTTGGAAAGCACCGATAAAATGATGGGAGACGATTACGATCAAACGTACGAGGAAGAGCATAATCAAGTGCAAGATGCATATGACGATATAATTATTCGAATCAACGAACGCAACATAACAAGAAAGGGTATGATGAAGCTGCCACAGGTGAATTTGAAACCATTTGATGGCAATTATCACAATTGGCTTTCATTCCGTGATTTATTTGAGCAAATAATTCATCGTAACGACAACATCAGTTTGATTGAAAAATTCACGTATTTGAAAACATCGATAAGCGGAGACGCAGCTCAACTCATCAAACATATCAACAACACGGAACAAAACTATGAAACAGCATGGAATACGATTACCAACCGATACAACAACGATCAACGCCTGGTAGATACGTATCTTCAAATACTGTGCAATCAGCCCAAATTGAAATCAGAATCGGCTGTTGCTTTAAAAAATTTGCACGACACCACAATGGAGTGTTTGAATGCCATGACGAACTTGAAAATTGACACCAACCAGTGTGACTTTTTATTGAATTTCATTATCATGCAAAAAATAGATCGCGAAACCAAACGATTGTATGAGCAATCATTAAATGAACCCAAACACATTCAAAAATTCTCGGAATTCATGAAGTTCATCGAGGAAAGATTTCAAGCATTGTAAGCAGCTGACGGTGAACAAAATGACATGAGTCAGAGACCAGCAAAACATGTGTTTAGTGTAACTAAATCAATTGTGAAATGTGTCTTGTGTAACAGCAAACAACATGCATTGCAACATTGTGAGCAATTTAAACAGCTTAGTGCAAGTGAAAAATACAACATCGTCAAAAAGAACAACGCGTGCATTAATTGTTTAAGTTCAATGCACCACAGCAAGCAATGCAAAAGTAAGCATTCGTGTTTCACATGTCAAAAAAAACACCATACCTCATTGCATAACAATGAGTGGAACAACAAAAAAGAAAGTGTTACGCAAGTATTTTTGACAAAAAATGAAAAAAATAATGTGTTGTTGCCGACTGCGATTGTGAATTGTTACGATAAGAATGGTGCAATCGTAAAATTAAGAGCATTGATAGATCAATGCAGTCAGGCGAGTCAGTTGCACTGAAAATGGAGTGCAGTTGTTGCATGCGACAAAAAAAACAGCCTAAAGTTCCAATTACAGCCGTTGGTGATATTGTAACAACAACAACACGTCATTACATAAAATTAAATTTCGGTGCACAAAACGAAACGATACCAACTAATGCACTTGTTTTGAAATTTTTTTCACAAAAACAGCCCAATACTTTCATTCAAAAAGATGAGCGTTGGACACATATTCAGAAATTGAAATTGGCCGATCCAAACTATGATATTCCGAGCGACATTGATCTTCTGTTGGGGGGTGATGTATGGAACGATATCATTTTACCTGGCTTGTATCGAAGCAGAAAAGGATCGCCAGTCGCAACAAAAACACGCCTCGGATGGATTTTAAATAGAAAAATGCGATATAATCAAGTCACTTCAATGTTTACCATACAAACCAAAGAAGAAGAGAGTGTTGCAGCGGTAAATCAACAGCTACAGAAATTTTGGGAGGTTGAAGAGGTACCTTTCACAACTTCCGACTCGGCTGAAGAAACAAACAAGTGTGAACAATTCTATAACCAAACAACGGTACGCAATGGAACAGGCCGATATCAAGTACGACTGCCGTTTACAAATCGATTTCCAATTTTGGGCAGATCGAGAAACATCGCAATTGCTCAATTATACAATTTGGAGCGCAAATTTCGGCAGGATCCAGAGCTAAAACGCGAGTATGTGGCGAACATTCGCGAATATTTCGAAGAAAATCACATCGAGCCGGTTTTCTCCAGAGAATATGAACACAAAAGAATGATCGACGGATATGAAACATATACATGTGCTTATTTGCCGCATCATGCGGTAATAAAGGCCACGAGTTCGACCACAAAGTGTCGAGTGGTCTTCAACGCATCGAGGACGACGACAAATGGCCGAGCTCTCAATCAAGCATTGATGGCCGGTCCAACCATCCAAGATGACATAGTGAGCATTTTACTAAGATGAAGATTGTACCAATATGTCATCATGGGAGACGTCGCTCGGATGTACCGGCAAATTACACAACGCCAAAAAATTTAAAAAAAAATGTACGCAAATTTTCTGTCAAATATTTTCTGTTAGTGTGATGCCTCCTGGTTCCAAAAATGCAAAAATTTTAAATTTCTTAAGCAAAATGTGAAAAAAGTCATTTTTCGGGTATGACACCGACGTTATGGATCGTAAGTCGAGTACCGTTTGAGATATTTTGAAAAGTAGACCCGCGTCTGAAAGGTATAGACGACCCGCAAATTATTCGTGTTCACTTTTTGAAATCGATGGATAGACGAGAGAGCTACGGGTTCACAAAGGCCCTCTACCCAGGATTTTTTTTCGATGTGACTCACATTTATCGAGCTATATCTCAAGAACCACTACAGATTTTTTCAATTTTATACAGTCGATCTTTTAGCACCAACTATACAAAGATTTTGAGCCATCAACCACTTCAATCAAATAATAAATGTAGAAGATATTCGAAATAAACTGAAATTTTCAGAAATTCGGTACAAATGAACACTATCCCATTCAAATTACCATAAATAAAATAAAAGCAGAGATATTCCAAAAAGTAGACATGCGTTTGAAAGGTATAGACCGCTTGCAAATTTTTCGTGTTCATTTTTCGAAATCGGTAAACAGATGGAGGAGCTATGGGCTCGCAAATCAGAAAAATAGTGTTTTTTCACAACTTTTCACAATTTTGTTCATTCAACTCCAAAAGCTCATCGAAAATGTCCCTTTTCTTTGTTCGTTTGTTCTTTTTTTGCCACATTACAGTAGCCTATGGAAAAATACATCGTCTATCCGAACATATCAAGGCCAAAAAACCGCTTTAGAGAGTTTTTCATAGCTCATAACCACATAGATGGCCTGAGAACTCACGGTTTTTTAACGAATCTAGGATTTTCAGTTGAAAAATCATGAATATTTGGGAATTTCTTACTTCTGTTTCACCAAAAATGTAGAGTATGATATAACCAACTACTTTGATTAACATCTGAACGCAAAAAAAATATTTTCTAATGGGTTTTTGGGATCCAATCGTCATATTTGCAGTCCAAACTGATGAATAAATATTGGAGGGAGTGCCACCAGACGATCGCGGAATTTGTGAAACAATTGAAATTTCAGATGATAGTACGATCAAAACGCTGGGCTTACAATGGATGCCTGGAGCCGATAATTTCACATATCGACCATTCCATACCCGATCGATCAAAATTCACATGGACCATCTCGGATTTGAAAAATTTATATATGGTTCGATTAGTTTAGGTCCAACTAAGAAAAATCCGGTTTCGGTTGGTCGAAATTTTCAACTTTTTGCAAAAGTAAGGGTAAATTTTGACGATCGATATCTCAACCATTTCGAAAGGTAAAAAAACCGCACAGATCTCGTTTGAAAGGTATTTTTGAAAAAAGTTATTTTTGACATAGAAATCGACTTTTGAATCTTTAAACGCGATTATCTCGAAAACACGTATACAATTTTTTTTTGAGTTAGAATCGGTTTCGGATAGCTGACCTCAAGCCCTTTCATCTGGCTGTATCAAAAATATGGACACTTTCATACCCATCCCAATATTTGGGTTTGAATGCAGGGGTGTCCGTTTTTCATTTTTTTCACTTTTACGTTATACTCAAAATGCCCCAAATATTTTCGCGTTCTGGGGGTCAATACCTTTCCAACGGTGTATAATATCGCATATTTTGACATATTCTATACATAATTATCAACATTTCCTTCAAAATTTCCATCAAATGTTACTATTAAATTCTTCATTTACGCCCGCCTTTAATTGATAACTGAAGTTCTACTATCAGATCCCGGCAAACTACAATTGGAACGGCTGAATCACGAAGAAAATCTGGAATTAACACTGTTAGATAGTCAATTGAAAGAGCTACGTGAATCAACGCAAATTTCTATGAATTTTCACGATATTCATCATTATGTCAACATACGTTATTGCATTGATTGTGTGTCTTGGCCTTGTCGCATATCGCTTACATAATGGGCGACACTAGGGCGGGAGGGAATTAACCACTTGGAAACGAGAGCCTGGCCTGATTCATTTTCTATGGAGGTTGGGTAAAAAAATGGTCCCTATAAAATTTTAGCTCAATCGGTAGACGTTTAGTGGCGCCGACTGATCCCCAGGATTTTCAAGGTCGGAAATCAACGATTTTGAGGGAAAATTCAAATTTTTTGCCGATCTGTGCATGTAATAATAGTCCGATTGTGTTCAAACTTTATAAGAGTTATTTTTGTACTCTGATTATGGGCTATGCAGAGTTTGAGTGTAATTGGTACACTTTTTCGTGTGCTTTTATTGCATCAAATTTCAAAAATCGGCGCTCTGAGGTGAAAATCCCCGTTTTTTGACTGAAAGTTCAAAAACAAATTATATTTTACATCTTTTGATGACATTTCCAGTTTATGTGGCTCAAATTAATCCGATTTGATGTGCATATGATATTTCTACGATGAATATTTCGGCAGTTATAGGCACCCAAAGTTGTGTATTTCTTCGAAAACACGCGAATGGTCGACCTAATGTCATATAGCCCACAACAAGAGTCGCTAAATCAACATAGAAAGTCTTGCGATTAACCTTATCTGACCAATTTTCGCTAAGGAATCGATTGCCAAGTCATTTGGAACGATACAAGTTCGTGTTGTGGTCGAAAAACGCACTAGTTTGCAACAATCTTCCCAACTCGCCATTACAGGTGTAAATTCATCATTTTTCAGGCTATTTTGCATACCTCAACGGAAAATACACGATTAGCACTATATGCCGACGACACAGCCATTTATACAGCAGCCAAACAATCGAACACAATTATCAAACGACTGAATGCTTCGCTTGCAAATTTACATGAATATTTCAGTAAATGGAAAATAAAAGTCAACACAAACAAAACGCAAGCAATTATTTTCCCATTTAACAACAAACGGAGGCGAATCCCAACAACATCACTTCGTAGCGATAAAATTCCAATCGCTCTATCAAACACTGTCAATTACCTTGGAATAACATTTGACAAAAGGCTAAATTTCAAAGCACACATAGGAAATACGGTCAATAAAGCAAACAACTGCTTCAGAGCACTATACCCGATGCTAGCACGAAAATCATCACTCTCGATTGAAAACAAAAAACTCATCTACTCAGCTGTCATCCGTCCAATTCTATCGTACGGGGCTCCAGTCTGGCAATCCGCTGCACACGATAATTGTGTGCGATGCTAGATGGTATCAACAAACTAGTATCATAACCGGAACACAGATACAGTGAATACATGTACTTGAAGTGACACAATAACAAAAACCATAATAAATTCTGATTCAATTTGAATCTATTTTTGTTTTCCAATCCATTTCATACGTAAAATTGATAGAAAATAAAAATGATTTCGGTATTCCCTATTAGGTGTGTAATTTAATTAGAGAAATCGATTGTAAGTTTTTGCTATTTTTATCATTGCTTTGTAACCACATCGTCTTGTTTCTGTTCCTCAGCAAAAGGCTCATTAAGGTTTTCTGTTAACGAGTTCGCCTTAAACCAAAAACTTCAATTTTTAAAACCAAAATCATTCATAAAAAAACTACTCATTTGCTGTAAAGTATTTTTACTGATCTCAAACACAATCTTATCATGTACAAAATCACTTAATTTCAAACGTTGATAAATATTCTATTCTATTAAATGTTGATCTAATTAATGTCATGATATTTTACGTTCCCTAGACATAACAATAAGTCCATCGAGCGTGTAGAAATTTAAATGTTTGTGCACATGCGGAGTGGATGCTGTTACGATCGTTGACTTTTATCGCGTTCAGTTGTTAAACCATCAAATGATATTTATTCGAAGAAAGGTGATTTTATCGGGCGTCTGATGCTGATAAAGATTGAATGGACGGCTAACATTTGTGCGTAGGGGTAGCGGTACACTAACAATAACATTTGTTGCAGAATGTTGCTAGTTTAGTTCCAATGCTCTTGAATCAGTGTAATTAAACGCATTCATTGACAAAATTCATATGTATTTACATTGCGAAATATAATATACAATGTCACCGAAGGCGGCGCTGGCAACTTATCACTCAAATTTCACGCTACAGCGGCACATTTGTGATGTTTGCAATTGTTCATTGATATTTTAAATATATTTTAATAGTGATCATCAAACTTACGTGCACTTAAAACAAAGCCGGTGGATGCAAAATACACACTTGCATAACTTCATCAAACGGCTGGAAATTTGGTTTTACTGTCTTTAGCAAAGTTGTAGGTCTTGACATGATGAAAAATTCTTCCAAAGGAACCGACCCAAAAAAGTCACCCCTGAAGGGTGAAAAAGCCCCCCAAAAATGGGAACATTTGGGGGGCATCTGGACCCTCAGGGAGTGGTTTTTTAGGGTCGATCCTTTAAAAGAAATTTTTTGTCACGTCAAGATCTACAACTTTACTGTGGACAATGAAGTCATATTCCCTACCATTTACGAGATATTATTGTGTGTATGAGTCACATATTAAAAATATTCATCTTTTGGCATTTTGGTCAAGAAGACTGTCAAGACGCAATTTTTATGCCTTGACATGTATGAATGAATTAGAGCTGGGACTAAAGGCTACATTTTTGGTGAAGAATGTAATGAGAATTTCTTAGCCGTTTGACATGAAACGGTCAAAAATCGCGAAATTTCGACGATTTTTGTCCGACTTGGTGTGGAATTGCTGAAATAAATGAATGGGTTCCATTGATAGTCACACCGAATCTCTGTAGGCCACAAATTTTAAGATTTATTCGCTATTATAAGCTATCATCTATTTTCAGCTGCTATTTTCAGCCCATAGTAATCCCTGTTTGGCATACAAACGGCAAAAAACATATTTTAGGAGACGAAATAAACGAAGAGTTTTTATTAAAAACGAATAAAAATGTAAAAAATTATTTGTAGCATCCAAAATGCCATTTAACCTTAGACCGGTCCTCTGAGATCTCATCATATTTCTGTCCTCTCGGGCACTCAGTGCCCGTGGTATATTTTGTATGATAAATTGACATTTTTTGAAAAAAAAAATCGAATTTCTGCAATATTTCAAAAATCACTCTACCGATTTTGAAAGCAATGATATGTATGTGTGCGTCAGACTCGCAGCTATATTCCACATACTGTGCTGACAAAATTAAAGACTTTCTTCCTAACAAATCATTTCGAAATATGAGTGCCCACAGAGGGTTTTGCATGAAAATTGACATGGATCCCAATTGGGATTAAAATTGGCCCCCCAAATTTATGTTCGATCCAAATATGCATCCCAAAAGTTTTCCATACAAAATATATGGAATTTTTTTGGGGGCACTGAGTGCCCGAGAGGACGTACAGAGTGTATGCATGATTCACCGATCTCATTCGGAAATGCAACATACAAACTCAATGAAACTCACACTGTAGGTAGAGATTGAAATGTTCTTTATGAAAAATATCACCATATGATGTTTGGTTACATATTTACATTTTTATTTCAAATTACATATCGGTTCGGGCACTGAGTGCCCAGAGGACAGGTCTAAGGTTAAAAGCTCAAATTACATCCAGCCGTATGCTTAAAACCAAATTAATTTGTTTTAAAGGCAGTTGGGCTTCGACGATTTAACAATAAACATTTAAGTGTTTATTCAAAAGCGATTCGAAAGTTAAAAAGTCCTTTTAACATTTCAATAATTTTTTTAAGCCTAATAATCGTGTACATTTGTTGTACATGTAAGAACAAAGCTCGACGCTGAAAGAGTAACACGTCCAATCTGTGGGAGTAAGATTGCAAGCAGTAACACTCCTGACACCAGAAGCCGGACAAATTCCGTTAATCCTCTGCAAATGAAATTAAAAAAAAATGCAAATAAACAAAGAACAATTTAAATTGATTTAAACACTTTGGAATTTTTATTAGACATTCAATTAATTGGTAAAATTGGTACGCTTAATATATATTCCTTATCATAATTTTAAAACATTAAGTTCTCCAAGGTAATTTTCAAGACGCAAGATTGCTCAAGATTACAATCGCGGTTGATTGTATTTTTTACTCATTGTAATTTTGGAAGAAATCGTCCACGATTTTGATCTTGAGCAATTGCACCGTGGAAATTGCACCTTTTTTTATCATTATTAAATTGATAGATAATTCGCTGATTTCTTCTCATCTTAAATTAATAGTTCTTTTAACAATTTCGAATTGTATGAATGAAAGAAAGACCCAAAAATAAAATTAATGAACGAAAATCGGTTGTTTTAAAGCGAAACAGAGAGAACATTTCAATAACAGTGTCTGGAATAGATGGCATGGTACATTGGATTGTATGTACATTTGTATGTACAATGGTACATGTTCATAAGTGTTCATGCCATCGCGTCACTGATGGGAACTTTCTTAAATGTGCACCTTTATTCGAAGCATACATAACATACCTAACATAATGACATAAATTCCAACTTAATCCAAATGACTTCCAACTATTTGCACTATCCTATTAACATGTTCAAACTTAAATAAATTGATTGACAAATTCAATTGAAATGAATGTATTTCGCGTGTAGAAAATGCTGTTGAATATTTGTAGACGCATAAAAAATAACAGTCAACGGATGAAAAGTTGAAGACTAATCGAATCAGGCTTTATCGGGACCATTTGGGTAATGCGGTCTCGCTCCTTGGGCTACGGTTCGGTTCGGTTCGGTTCGGTTCGGTTCGGTTCGGTTCGGTTCGGTTCGGTCGTGGTATTGATGGTACATTTGATGCATGAAATATATTCAACTGTATATTTAAAATTCGCTTCATGTTGCACAAACTTCGTGTTAAAGATGAATTTCCAACCCATCATACTCATTACACCTCGATCATGACTCATCATGTTACATATTTTATGAGCCATATGGAATCTAAAGAAAATAAAATGCAAAGAATACAAATAATTGAATTAATTTAACTGCAATTTGGTCTTCAATACTGAAGACTAATTTCGTGCATGATCAATTGTGTTGGAGTGAAGATATCATTCATTTGATTGATTCACAGCACAAAATGGCTCTTCAGGTATTCGAGTTGATACAGAACTAGAAAATATTCACAATTGGCGCGTATGATTTGAAATGTGTTCTTTTGAAAATATGTATTTATTTTGACCGAAACACATAAATGTCTACTTACCAAAGATTGTTTTACTTATTGCACATCTGAAGGCCATTATCCTTTTTCCTTTTTCAATGGAAATCGAATGTGAATTCGCAAAACAAGCGCAATTTGGATTTGGCATCCAGTTGACGTTCGATCCATACCTGAGTCGTTCCACTAGGACACGATGAAGAGAACGTAATCTGCTTGAATCGATAAAAGTGACCAAAAAAAAAAACGAATTCAATTTTGATGTGTTTGAAAATTGCAAGACGAAACTAACAAAAATTGAACATTTGTGACGAATTGGAAAAGTAATGGATCGGAATTGGTATACCAATGTATACATGTAAACATCTTAAATTGATCACTTACCGAACTGAGTGTTAATTGAACGTTCAATCGGATTGCCTGGCTATTTTGTGTGAAGGCGAAGTGGTTTCAACCGTAGAAACGCAAACATGTTCATTTCTGGTTTGATGCGAAATGTACCGAAGAACCGAAAGATCTCATCGAAAGTATTTTTTTATTATCCCGAAGCCCAAAACCCGAGAAATTGACAAAATGTGTTGATCAACATTGTTTTGCTGGAGATGTCAGTGTGTCTCGTTTCTGCTTCCATCGGGAGTTAATTTCACGTGGTCTTTGCCTAAAGCTAAAGCTATTTCTACTTTGTATTAGTCCAAAATACATTTACAATTTATATTTATCTTTATCTTTGGAAGAAAAGACAAACTATTTCTCAGAATCAAATAAAAACGATTTATTAACCTAATGGTAAAAACGAATTTTATCTATCTCATTTCATCCATTGTCGATGAAAGACTTTTATCTTAATTTAGTAAACCGCATTTGAAAAACAGCAGCCAGCGACTATCACGCCAAGCTTTACGCCGTCTCTGGAGCCCGGATGGGAACCTTTAACAGGGTCCATCTCTCAACTGAACGGTATTTTTCTCGGACTCCTTTTTTCAAATCGTTGATGCATTTTTGATCTTAAAAATTAATACAAAATAACATTGACAATGGTTTTTTGTATTTTGAAATTATCTTCTATTTTACATGTTAATTTTCCTTATATACTAATTTTGCCATGTGTTTTATGAAGCACCGATTCCTTTTTAGGAATCGGTTTACATTTTCATCGCTAAAAATAGGTGCAAATTGACCATTAATTTTTGCATCTTAATATTATCCTTATTATTATATGCATCCAAACATTTGGTATATGCATTTTTCTCCTTTCTTTGTTGCTATTTTTATACTCCTCACGCCGCTGAGCGTTGAAAGCATTCTCCTGTTACCTTTTGTTATTTTGTTTTTAGTTGTTTATTTACTCTGTCCAGTGTTAGTGGTATGGTTTTTTTTAGTATTTTTTAGTTTCATTCTTTTTTATTTAGTTGCATAAATTAATCTATTTTCCATTTTTTTGTAGATTAAACAGGAACTAATTTCGTAGGAGCCAACAATTATATAAAGGAAATAATTCAAAATCAGGAAAATTCGAAAGAAAATATAGAAAGAGAGTTTAAATTGAAATGGAGATTCACTACCCCACGAGCTCCTCACCAAGGAGGAATCTATGAAGCTGCAGTGAAATCAATAAAATACCATTTAACAAGAACCATAGGCTTGTTTTACTCGTATTTGGTTTAATTCTCAATTTTTGTAGAGCTCGATTTATTATCCAATTGACTTGTGATCCGTTGTCACATAAAGCACGAACTTGGTACTCATGTTTTAACAGGCACTTAAAACAAGCTCCAATTTTATGATTTCTGAACGAAGTTTTGCGCACTCCTTCTTCATTATTTATTTTCATAAACTTATACGTATATTATGGTTACATTTGAACATGTTCGAGTTCAAAATACATGAAAAATTAAATTTTCATTTATTTTGAGCTCGAAAGATTTTGGTTGATGATGATTAGGTTAAAAATAACATTTGTTGAATTGTGAGAGCGTTGGGACCAAAAATAGGTAGATAAAGTGTGTGGAATCACACACAAGTGTGATAGTTTAAACGTGTGAACGGTTGACTTCTCTCCGTTAGAAAGAGAATTTTTTGTGTTTGGAAAATAAAGTGTTGAAATTGATAATTAAATGTTCTTAAATCCAATATCTTAATTAAATTCCATTACAGAACATATTACAGAGTTTTTAGAATTTATTTGGGCATAGGTATTTGAGATAGGTAAATTATTTGGAGCTATCACGCGCTTGATGGTGTCAATTTTCAAAATGATTTGGATGTAACCTAGTCTACACAGCTCAAACAATTTAAAGGAACGGTAGCCAGCGACTATCACGCCAAGCTTTATGCCGTTTCTGGAGCCCGGTTGGGAAATGTCAACTAGTTACCCAGGGTCCATCTCTCATCTGAACGGGGTCTTCCCGGAATCTAATTCATATTTCCTGACCCGGCACTCATTTTAGCGCTATCAACTTAACGAATACAATTACAATTTACTGATGTATGCTGATTCGAACGATTTACTCATTTAAATGTAATATTCCTAATTTGGATAAATTAAATAAACTGCATTTGGAAGACGGCAGCGGCAACTAGCGACTATCACGCAAAACTGTATGCTGTCTTCAGAATCTTGTTGGAACTATTATCTAGTTACCAACGATTCACACAATTTATAAACTACATTTTTTTTTATATTGAATCTGCACAATATTTGATGAAATAATTCCTTTTTTTAAAAATCTGATTAAAAGTTTACGCTTTGTTAATATTTTCCATTATTTTATTTAAATTAATTCACTCATAGAACCTACACATTTGTATAAAAGGACGAAGGAAACACATTTGGTGTTACGCTGAGCAAACATAAAACTTCGAATTTCATTGCAAATCGTGTAAATAAAAAGTTTGTTCATAAATTTGAACCATGGTTCATCTATGCATAGGTGTTCACAAGGTCAGGGAGTTTACGAAGCCCATTACACATTCAAACATTTTGATTTAATAGGAATATTGAATTGAATAAAATATACGCAACTCCACAATCTTCGTTAAGTTTATTTACTTCAATCATCTTCAAAAAATTTACTTGTTTAACGTTTATTAAATTAAATTTAGTTGAATACTAGTTTAGAGAGACACAACAGTTCGGCTTAACATTCTTGACGTTTATTTTTTAATTTCAGATATCAACATTCTAAGGTCAATAACCGGAGCAGAACATGATATTATCTCACCACCGTCACGTTTTAATCCACAACCGCTCTTAGTCTCCAGAAAAACATATTTTATTTTTATTTATTTAACATTCATAATTGCAATGATTATTATTGGACGTGTGTACATGTACAATATACATACTTGAGATGGTATGAATGTAAAATTCATCTTACGATGGCATCTTCACAAAGTAATTATACGCCTTACTTTGTATTTACACGTACAAATTAAAAGCTTTCAATTTCTATTGAGTGTAAGTCCATTATATTTGTCAAAAAAAACAAGCTTCCTTCAAAATGTAGCTCACTTTAATATTTATTATAGCATTTCATTTCGCATAATTTGCATTATAAGAATTGGCAACATCACAAAGTGTTTCAATGCCACACGTAGCTCCGAAATTATCCAACATGTGACAAAGGCTATTTTTTGCTTATCAACATTTTTTGAATCGAGTGGAAATTATTTGAATTCATCAATGATGCCAACAAGTGGAAATTAGCAAACTTTAAATATCAGCCAAAGCTGCCTAAAATCGGAGTGCAATTGCGCGCAAAATACAACATGTCGTATCATGTCGAATTTGTCTTTAAGCTGTCCTCCTCTTGATTGCTCAAAGTGTGATCGCGGAGTGGGTAAGACTTCAAAATTTGATTAAAATTATGAAATAATTTAATAGATATGGTCATTACTAAAATGAAGAGTAACTCCATTCAATATTTTTTTTTCTTGTAAAATGCAATTCATATAGAAGATATCACCAGACATGTTAAACATAAATACTGTTTAAATTCCAAAAGAAATAGAAAATAGATTCCGAATCCTATACTAGCATTAGATATCATCCGCGGGTATCAATTAACCGGCGCGAACTATGCTGCAGCATGGGAGGACTTGCAGCCACATTCGTTTTTTCAAGTGTGAACATTTGTCAATAAAAATGAAAATAGTGATATTTTTTGTTTTAATTTATTGGCGTATGCCGAAGTGAACTACAAAACGATGAAAATTGCTCGTTCGAGTTTCCATTATCGCGTGAAATGTTAAGACAAATATATCGATGCGCCGTAACAAAATTTGGTATTTCACTTAATCCAATCATTTTTATGTACGAAATGAACATCCGAGCCTCGAAGAGCGAAAACTGTCAAATGATAGCAAACGTAACAAGTGCTGAAAAGTTTATTAATAATTGTTATTGTTTTATAAAGGAACATAAATATTCCATTTCACAAATTGCTGATATGTTATCAGTTGAATTATTTGGAGTAAACCCACACCTATCAACATTTTTTGAATTGAGTGGAAATCAATTGAATTCATCGATGATGCCAGATTATATACATCAGAGAGAGTGCAATTGCGCCCAAAATTCAACACAAAGCTGCAATAATATGCCCAATTTGACTTTAAGCTGTCCGAGCTGTCGTGTGATTTGAATTTCTTCGTTTTGAGTGAATGCACGTCTCCGCTCGCGCGCTAAATACAGATAAATTTAAAAAAAAGAAATGTTCATGCACTTTAATGATAATCAATTGATAGAATATATGAATTTAAATTATATGAACAAAATCAACTTTTTTTAAATTTCAACTTATATGATTTCAGATTATGCACGAGCGAAAAGCGCGCGCGCGCCCCGACGCTCGTGCATATGCTCAAATGAATCTGTATTTATCTATATACAGATTATAGCTGTCCACGAACCGAAAATTGTCATGATCGGTTCGGTTCGGTTCGATTTTACCCGAACCGAACGAACATCGAAAATCAGAACATTCAATCCGAACAAACACGAACAAACACGAACAAACACAATCCGAACCGAAATTTTCGAATTTGTTCGAATTTTTATATTGTTTTTAAGAGAAGAATAACTAAAAACACAAAACATAATCTCAACTGTCTTTACTTTTCCGCACACCACGTGATGAAGTAAAAAACAAATGCTTGACAACGCAAAAGATCCACCAGAAATTCGTAATTTTGTCGTAATACTGCAATGCGATTTCAAACGCACACACTACACCATGGATAATTATACATTGTTTTGCTTATTGAGACAACTCGGATTGCTTCCCAGAAAAGGTAAAGCGCAAATCAAGTTCAAACCATTAATGGAAAATAAGGACAATTTATGGAATCAGTTCTTTTACATGCGGAGAATAGAATGGTTTGTGTGACGTAAAAAGGAATTCGATTTTCGCATTCTTTCCGAAGGCCCAATTAGAAACTATTATTTTTTATTAAATTTTTTAACTAAATAAACTGCGTTTGGAAGACGACAGCAGCAGCTAGCGACTATCACGCAAAACTTTATGCTGTCTTCGGAATCTTGTTGGAACTATTATCTAGTTACCAACGATTCACACAATTTATAAATTATATTTTTTTTTATATTGAAAATATTGATATGCACAATATTTGATGAAATAGTTCTTTTTTTTTTAAATCTGATTAAAAGTTTACGCTTTGTTAGGTGAATGTTAATATTTTATTTTATTTTAATTTATTTTACCATAAGAACTCACTAATTAAATCCATCATTTCGAACGAAATTGTTCAGATTTTAACAAATATAAATGAATTATTTATAAATATTAACATTTGTTGAGATTTTGACATGGAAATTTGAATTCTGAAAATTGGTTAAATCAAGCGTGTGGAATGACTCACGATTCCTGCGATTTCCCAGCTAGTTTTGGTGAATCCCAGGAATAAAAAAAATGCAAATGCATTCGCAGCATTTGCGAGACATAAAGTACGAAGGAGTGAAAAGAAAATAAAGGAGATTGAATAAAAAAAATTAAAAGGAATTCTTATTACTTCAAAACATTTATTGTTCTGATCCTGAAGCTACTCGTTCTATTGACTTATCCATTTGTCATCGGTTCGTTTCCAATTCGAAGGACCAATAAATGTTTTGAAGTAAAAAGAACTCCTTTTAATTTTTTTTTATTCAATCTCCTTTATTTTCTTTTCACTCCCTTTTCTGTAAGTCCTTTAAACAGGGAGTTTTTACAAACTGTTACCTGCTAGAGCTCTTCCTGAACTGATCTGCCTTTTATTTTGGCAGTCTTTATATACTAATTTTTCCATGCGTATCATGAAGCACCGATTCCTTTTTAGGAATAGGTTTACATCTTCATTGCTAAAATTAAATGCAAAATGGCCCTGACCATTGGTGTTTTGCATCTTAATATTAACCTTAATATATGCATCCAAACAATTGGTATATGCGTTATCAATATGCACTTTCTCCTTTTTTTGTTCTATTTTTGTCTTCACACATGTTCTGATGTGTTTGGACTTTTAACACATCTCGCGGATGTGTTTGAGCAATTTTTAAACTTCTCAGGCCGTCGAGCGTGATAAAGTCTATCTGGTGAAAGCTTTGCTCCATTCAGTTGTGTCATTTTGTTTTAGTGGTTTGTTATGATTTCTTTCCAGTTTGTGTCAAAGTGAATTTTAATTTGTGTTTGGTGAATTATTTAGTGCCCTTTTAGATCCCTTTTGTTCCAGTGTTAGTGGTATGGTTCCTTTAGTATTTTTAGCCTTTTTTTGTTTTTCATTTGTCGCATAATTTTAAATTAGTATATAAGGAATGCCAAAATGAAAGGCAGTCAGTTCAGGATAAGAGCTCTAAGGTAACAACAGTTAGGAAAACTCTCTGTCAAAAAGAGTTAACTTCGAATAAGTGAGAAAATAAAAGGCATTGTTAAAACGAAATTTAAAGGAGTTTTCACTTATTCATTCACTTCATATGTGAGCTATATTCAACGGCAACGGATGAAGATGGACTGAGATATGACATTAGAATAAAGGATTGTATTTCCAAAGTTAATCGTGCATTCAGAGTATCACAACTGTCCTATGATTGGCCAAAGGACATTTATAGACAGATAATAGACGAAAATATAAAGGACACAATAGAAAGTAGTAGCACACAGTTGCCGACTCAAAGTGGCTCATCCCAGTCTAACCAATCTGATACGAATTCTGTTGACACTAGAATGATATGGTATGCCAGAGAGGTGCGATCTCGTTTTTGTCTGAGAATAAACGAAGAAGGAAAACAATTTCGTCTTTTTGACATTGTTCAGGAACAACCTGCCCAGCTGCTGCAGCCATGGTAAAATCAGTCTTGACTTACACTCAAACGTAGAAGGTTATCAGTTTTATAAAACTCTCTGAATAAAAGAGTTAGCTTTAATGAGTGAAAAATAAAAGGAATTTTTGTAACAAATATTAGGAGTTTTCACTTATTTATTCAGACATCGAACGATTGTCATGGGATATTTAGGCAACCAAACGTTTGTAACGGCAACGGCAGCCATACGTGGACATGGTGAAGGCGAAGCTATTTTCACATAGAGAGGTGAACCAGATCGTCATTTTGATTGATACATCAACTAATACAGTCATCGGCCATATACAAGTGACTGATGAAGGGGCATTACACGTACACAGTAATCCCAATTTCGCATTTTCTTGGACGTTACCCGAGTATTGGATACATAGAACTACATTGATACTCGGAGTGTGTGGATCATTCACCATGAACATACGTGACTGCTTAGGGAATGACGAAAACATCCTGAGATACAAGTCTGGGTCGAAAAACATTTTCGTTTCAGCATACTATCAAAAGGGGACTGTCAAATATGATAGACGGGATGAAAAACAAGTTCCAACATTGCCTGAACACGTTTATTTCGCATCGTCTGAGAGAACGGAAGTTCCAGATATTGATACAGAACCAATTGTCTGAAATATCGTTGGAAACAATATTCTAAATAGGAGAAGAAAAATGGTGGAAAGGACCCAAATGGCTAATGAGGGAAAGGGTCGAGTGGCCAGGACAACCTCTGTACTCTGGGGACGATCCAAAACCAGAAGTGCAAAAGAAGTTCAGGGTGGTTCACTTAACAATCCAGGGAGAAACGGCAGAATAAATGAGAGAGAAATGGTTTATATTTGAAGCGGAAAACCAGCAAGTCTACCCATTGTTAGATGCCTAAGGAACTTGGGGAAAATTACTTCGAGTTACCGCTACAATCTTCAGGGCAATCTATAATTTGAAAAAGCCAATGGAAAAGAGATTTGAAAATCTGCTTAAGGAAGAATATGAAGCAGCCAGAAACCACTTGATAAGGGAAGATGAAAGGAGAATGTTCAGGAACAACCTGAAAATAAAATAAATATAGAATAAGAATAGGGAAAAATATTATCAATATGATAATATTGATGTGTCAATATGGGTCTGTTATTAAGTTAAAAACACATGTTTAATTAAACCATACATTTTGTATCTTTTATATGACTGTTGTCGAGTGCGGTTAATTGGGATTGGAATGTCGATATTAATAACAACACAACTCGGCGAAAAAGTACGTATCGGAATCGGACTACGGTCGGTTCAAAGAAGTCGGCCAGAATCACAGTGGTTGGAAATAATTTCCAAGTAAACATCCGTGTCAACAAACAAAAGGAACTTCCAGATAGACGAGGGATACTGGTTTGGAAAGGGTATAAACTGGGTGATCCCAACACCACTGTTCGGTAAAACGAAAATAAAATTGGTATTGGAACCAAGTGCTTTATTATCAACTGGATTCATATTGGAAATTCACCGTTGCGACTCAACAATCATCCATGAAGTTCAACCAGGAGTGAATTTAAGGGCAGGAGCTACCATAAGCTTCAAGGTAAGGGAAAGTAAGTCTTGGTAAACAGTTATGAACCAGTGGTGGCAACAGGCGCCGTTCCGTTCGACGTTCTTAGTTTCGTCGATTGCCGACCCCAAACATCAATTAGTGAAGAATCTACAGAACGAAGTCATAAAAGTTCTAAAAGACACCAAAGACGCCGAGAAAACGGAGAGGAATCTAAATTACACAGGTGGATAGTCGGGATTCCAACCTCGCCAATAAATAAATTTTTCTCTACTCTTGACTTCACAAACGGTAAATATAAATACATCAACTTGCAACGGCCAATGATTAAAACGGTTTTAGAATTATCTCAGCGTTTCGTATTACTATACGATAGACGAATCGTTCAAAATTTTGAATAATATCGCCTTTTATCAAAACAATAATCATTCAGAACAAGTGAGAAGCTTTTTGCACAATCTTTACAAACTAATTAATTAAAAAGTGTTGGTTCGAATGTCATGATCTTTCAGATCGACTAATTCATGATCCACTTTTTTTCGATCGAGCTACGTTACAATGAACACTACAAAATCCTGAAGTCACGGGAGACCCAGGAAGAGTATGGGTGATCAACGAAATGTACGCACGTATTGCAGCAATGGAAGAAAATACAAATTACGAAGAGAACAATTCAACTGAAATAACAAGCGTGAACTGACATAACGAACAATCACCATCGCCAATAATCGAAACAGCACAGGGGAACGAATCCAATACGTCAATAGAATCTGAAATCAACGAAGGAAGAACATTGATGGGAATAAGACGATTCAGCAACCAAACATCATCACCGGAACCGAATTGAACGAAACCGACCCACAAACAAATGAATGAGTGAACGGCGTGTACTCAACATAGTTGAAGCTCCTTTTGAAGAAACATGGTATGACTAAAACACTTAATAATAATAGTGAAATGTTTAATTATAAAAAAATTTACGATCTAATTTTTGAATACACAACAATTGAAACAGCCATAAGGCGAAAGAATGCATCAAAGAACAAACAAGAAGATAGAACAAATAAAATTATAAAATCATATAATGATATTATAGAATTAACAAAACCGTATTTTTCTGGTACTGATCAAACTTTAAAAAATAGCTTAAGAACAAAATTGGTAGATTTAAGAGACAGACTAAACACCAACTTGAGTATACTGGGAAGAAGCGACATCGAAATACCGAAAGACTTAACGTAAAGGGTAAACTACTATACAAAAACTGAAGAAAAAATAAACTTAAAAATGAGCAACAACGAAAAATACGCTTTTATAAACAACATTTCAAAAATAATAAGCTACAAATATTCAGGTGATTCAAATGCACTGAATGGATTTGTAGGGGCAATTGAAGCAGCAAATTTTAGCCAAATTTATTAAAACAAAATTAGAAGGTAAGGCCCTTGAGGCACTACCAGAAAACGTCGAAAATGCAACACAAATAATACATGCACTAAAATTAAAAATTAAACCTGAATCTTCAAAGGTTGTATTAGGCAGATTTCTAGCTCTACGCGCTGAAAGAAAATCGTTGCAAAAATTCGAAGAGACGGCCGATGAACTATCCAATTCATTAAGATGAGTATACATAAGTGAAGGTATGTCTCAAACTTTAGCTGAGAAAACAACAATCGACAAAACGGTCGAAATGTGTAGATTATCGGCAAATAGCAAAAGGCTGCAAAGGTAACAGTTATACGAACTCACTGTAAAAAAGAGTCCCATCCTGAATGGAAATAAAAATGATTTTAAACCAAAAGGAAAAAAAACTAAGAAGAGTTTTCTTTTCTTCACAAGCTTAAAGGGTGGGTATTTCTATTCAAACAATTTGGTCCTTCGAATCGGAGACCGTCATCGTAAAGTGTTGGATCGTTAGACCAGTGGGTAGGGTGACGAAAGTTAAGAAAAGATTCCCCAAATTTGCCCCAATTGAGTCATGGACAAAGGAAGCAGTCCTAAGGGTGCCATCAGAAACCGCATCCGGATCTAGAGGGGAGGAAACGCACAAGGAAAACTTCCCCCTTGAGGAAATCCCAACACCCGGGGACACGTCGGGAGAAAAAGTCTAGAAGGGGAAAAATTCGGGAATGCCCAGGAAGGTGGGAAGGGCCCGAAAAATAGAAAAAAATCCCTTCTTTACGGGTAAACCATTGGAATGGGTCTTCCAGCACCTATTCTGATGTCATGTCGACAATAATGCAGGAATGACGGAAATGACGGAGCTATATCTCGTCCGGAGGCACCTTAGGGGTCCTGCTTGTGTGTTTATTCCTTATTCTACGGAATTCCATGCATATGGACCTATGCACAAAGAACAAGAGGAGGAGATTATTGGACAGCAGAAATCGACAGAGACAATCACAATGAAAGAATTGTGTTCAATATTGAGGAGATCCCTAACCTCGATCGGTTTCTTTTTAGATTGGATTTTGATTAATTCGGAAATGATCGAAACAGTGATGCAATCATTCAACGAACTGGATTGCGTACCGAAAAAATCATTAATACCAATGGCGTTGAGTCAATTGAATTTTCACATGGTAAATGCAAACTCGTGTACGACGGGCAACATTTTGTTGAAGGACTTAAGGTTCTTTTTCCTAAGCGGACGTTTGCTCACGTTAACAATCGTGTACGATTTTAGGGGCAAACGTGAGCAAACGTGAGCAAACCTTCGCCTGGGAAATAGGCCGTTTATGATCGGGCACGATTGCAAACGTCGTCACACAAACGTTGACGATTACGATCGTTGAGGTTTTTTTTTAAAAATCGTTGAACGTTTTTTTTTTCAATCGTGCGCGATTATTTTAAAAGTTTTCAACACAGTGCGATGACAAGGCTCACTTTAAAGGGTTTTTTTTCTGGCAGAGAATGTTGGAGAGAGACGGATAGATACAGATGTATATTTCCATCTCTTTTTGTTCTGTGTTCACATCTAAAAAAAACCCTACAAAGTGAGCCTTGTCATCGCAGTGTGGTTTTCAACATTTGGGCGATTGAAGTGAAACAATGAATTGTACATCAATCAAATGTACAAATTCATGAGATTATTATCTTTACAAAATTTCGTTTATAAAAATAAATTAATTGTTGTATTATTGATTAACATTGATTACCCAGAACAACAACACTAACAAAAGCAATAAACAAAACATGCACCAACCAAAACGGCTACTTCTATGATCAATTTATATGGTTTGTTATTATTTTCTCGCACTTAGATTCGTTTGAAATTAAGAACACAATGATAATGGATCGGCTCTTCCAAGCGAAATGAAATCTAAATCTCGAACAACGAGATCAAATTCTCAAGCCACAGGTCAACTGAAAGAGGGTCCGAGCATGAATGGATCGGCTCTTCCACGGTCACAGATAAATGAACAAAAGGAACTGAATTCAAAAGTAATTGACATGATAAATATAATAAAAAAATGAATTTTACGTGTAGATGTTGTGTCGTTTACAAACACAACTTTTGAATATTAGGTTATGTGAACGTGTTTTTCATTTTTTTCTTCCATGAGTTTTATATATTTAAAATAGAAAATACGTAACATTTTCTCATTTTGTATGTATTTCCAGATGCAACCTGCAGTTGGTACAAAACGGACCAAGAGATCAAAGCCTGAAGTCACAGACCAATTGGAAGAGAGTCCGAATAAAAAAGAGTCGGCTGTTCCAAGGACACACCGTACAGTTCAACGAGCGAAATCTAGCGTCATCAAAAGGCAAAATGAGACAATTCCACCTGTGATTGGCGACTTTTGTTTCGCCAAAGTTTGTGGATACGCAGAATGGCCGGCAGTCGTAACAGCTATCGAAAAAAATTCTGCGTGGGTTACATTTTTTAACTCAGGACAAATGTAAGTGTAAATTGTGGCAGAACAAATATAAGTGTAAAATATGTTTTTGAAGTTTTATTAAATTTTAATATTATTTTGCAGAGCAAAATGTTCATTCGGGAAGATTTTTGACTTGCGAGAAGGCCTTGCTTTCGTACAAAAGTACAAAGAAACAAACGCTGCTTTTTTTAAAGCCTCCAAAGAGATGGCGATTGCTCTGCAGGAGTCTATGAGATGTAACAAAACTCTCCAGCTAAATCTGATTTTCAAACATGATAGTACTAATTATTTTCAAATATGCTCTTGGAAGAGCTATTTTTCACATCGAAAAATAATATCCAACTCTGAAAAAACATTTGCAGGGTTTTCGAAATAAAACTTGTAGTGAAATGTCGTTTCACCACAAGATTTTATTTGCATTTGAAAAATGTGTGGGGTTTTATGTGTCAAAATGTATATTTACACACACAAATTGGTGAAAAACCCCACAAATTTTTCAAATGCATATAAAATCTTGTGGTGAAACGACATTTCACTACAAGTTTTATTTGAAAACCCTGCAAATCTTTTTTCAGAGAATGAAAAACAGAATGTATACGTTTTTGTAAACTTCATATTTTGATTCGAATTTATATGGTATTTGTAAATTTGTAAATGTGGTTGAGAATAAAAAATAAATAATATGCTCAACAAGGAAAGAATTTAATTGTGAAGGATTTTATTCGAATCGTGAACGATTTTGTTCGAAACGTGAACGATTTTGTTTGAAACGTGAACGATTTTTTTAAAAAAATCGTTCACGTTTCAAACAAAATCGTTCACGTTTAGGAAATAGTACCCGTAATAGTTAGAAGCAATTTTAGAACCATTAGAAGAAGAATTGTCCACGACGTATACGATGGAGGATATGAAAGCTTGCGCAGTATCATTGAAGAAATTGATCATTTGTCTGCAAAGAGAGATTATGTCCAAGTTTTTTACCATGGAGATTTCGATAGTTTGCAAGACCATTTTAATAACCTTTACTACAAGTGTTTTGGAAGACACATCACAGGAAAATGCACCATGGGAAACGGTTCAAAGTGCAATGGAACTCATCATTTAATGGTGTGCTACCAGCACGAGAACGTAGTGCAACGAGAATAGGAAGCCACCAGGAAGGAGACCACCAGGGGATCCTGGGATTTAGAGAAATCAAATTTGACATTTTAAACAAATTTTAAAAAGCAAATTTTCTATTTTTCAACCAAGGAAAATAAAACCCAAGAAGGAGATTTAGTTAATGTGAAAGAAGAAAACATTGCTCCAATAAAATGGAAACTTGCCAGTAAATATAACAAGGAGAGTATGCCGAATTCGAAAATCGATCTATGGTTTAAAACAATCCGGAAGTGTTTGATTTTGTAATAAAAACTTTGATGATACGCTTTATTTCACACATAAATTTTATTTTTCAAAATCGTCGGCTACTTCTCTTTTTTTAAGGAATCGGTGGTACATTTTCGATGCTTAAAATTAAATGCATCATGACCTTGCAATTGGTCATGCACCTAGTGCATTTCAAAGGTTAGTATATAACGCACGCATTTCTTTTGACATGTTTGTTCTATTTATAACTCCATACATTGGTTCGAATGTGTTTATGATTCTTCACAATTGTTTGGATGTGTATGAGCTATTTTTAAACTTACCATGCCGCCGAGCGCGAGAGATACGCTTGAGGGTTGTTACGAGTGCTACCATACAAATATGCATAAGAATAGAAAGAGACGAACAGCAATATCACGGTGTGAGAGAGCAATGCTGCTCTCCCCACTGTGACACATCTACAAAGCATAAATCAATCAGTTAGTCTTACGCTAACCACCGAACAGAGAACAATAAAATATTAAGAATAAACATACGAATAGTCTTTCATTTATATTCCACTTTCTAGCTCTATAGCTCCCAAAACATGGTCCTTCGAATCGATTTGAGAAGCAAATCGAACAATTAATTTAAGTGTTTTACCAGTGATTGATAGTTTTCGGTTTTATTCTTTCGTGTGTGTAAGTTTTGTTGGCTGTTCGGTCGGTACAGACTCAAAAGCAAAAAAAAAAAAATGCAATTTTTTTTTTTTTTTTTCAATCAGCCAATGCAGGCGATTGAAGACCTTTGCGTTCAGCAATATGCATTGACGCACGAAAAAGCATTTTTACAGATAAGAATTTAATCGAAATGAATCGCAAGCATTTATTCGTTTTATTTGAAGCATTTCAAATTTTTCCACGCGCTCCTTTAATGCAAATGGACGCGAGCCTCTTTCAATTTCAACCAAAGCATTGTATCCATGCATTACAACAGAGCCGAAAACGCACAGGCAGCAATGGTGAAATAAACAAAGAGAAATAATAACGAGTAAATAAACAGTGTTCGTTTCGAAATTCGGAGAATGCTCTCTTCAATGCAAAGCAAGTGCTGAGTGTCATAAGCAACGACACGGTCAAATATGCGCGATAGGCAAATCAATGCTGATTTGTTCAACAACAAAAAAACAACAAACATGCTGTTGTTGTATTTTGTATTTGCTGTATTCCGTGCATCGCGAACATATGAATGCGCACACAGCAAGTTAAAAAAGAAACACACGTACAGTTTGATGTTGTTGAGATTTCTGCCGACGCACTGGCCGTTAAAGTCTGTACGGGGCAAATGTTTTGTTATGGAATAGGAAAGTGGCATGTCAAGTGGCAAATAAATCGGCTGCTTTAATGCTGAGGCAGTCGAAACAACACACAAACCAAAGCATTGATGGCATTTCATCAAAACAAAATTCAAATCGAATTTTGTCGTCGCATTTGTCGTGTGAAAATATTTTTGTTTCTTTTTTTTCTTCCAATTGTTTGTTTCGAGTCAAACGAATGCTTCGTTGAAAATCTCGATCAGAGCATACACTGTTGAAAAAATACAGCACCCAACAGCATCGAAAGTCGACATTCATTGTACACACAAGCGTACGGTACTTTGAACGCTCAAGCGAAAGATCGAACAAAGCAAAAAAAAAAAAACACACACTATGCTCTTCAACAGCATCGTGAGGCTGGAATAAAAACCACATTCTAAAAATAGAATGCGACCACGTGCTGGATCGGCACATTTCAATGTTGTAACGCTGCAACACAAACGAAAAAAAAAACGAAAAGTCACTCAAAGCAGAGTGCATGGGACAGAAATCACAATTAAAATTCGGCAACCCGAATTAAGAACGAACACGCCGTTCGATGAGTTCCTTTGAACGGTAAACGGCACACTTGTTGCGTGAGATGAAAGCACATTCTCATTCTACTCAGAGCAACCGTACAATACACAAGTGAATTTATTCCCTTCCACCAAGTTCAATGTAAACCCTTTTGGCTAGCATTAAATCCAAGCAAAGTTAAAATCAATTAGAAAAATCGACGACAATTGTTTTACATATGCGATAAATTGTGCATTAAAATTCAAAAAAAAAACAAAAGTGAAAACAATTTGGTGTCAGCGTGCACATACATGCATTGTGTTTCTTTTTTTTCTAAGTGAAATATTTTCTTTTTCGAGATACGCTCATACATGCAAACAATTCGGCGACAAATAAAAGTGGTTTTCAAGTGAATGCACACTCACAATTAAAAAAGTGAACAAAACAGTTCAGTTGAAGCGTTTCATTGCGAATGCACACAATTGAGAAAAAAAAATATATAAAAAAAAAGCAAGCAAGCATTACACAAAAAGAAAACAATTCACTCCTTATCAAAGCAATTTGTAGTCATTTGTATTGCATTTGAATTGTGAATGCTCACAAACTCGAGAAGAAAAGAAACAGTCAAACAAGCGCTAGCAAATTTAGTCAAAGTGAGGGAAAGCAAGAAAAGAAAAGTGATGGAAGCATCCGAAAAGGAGATAAATGATGCAAAAGGTGCGCGCCAGTATTATCTGGACAAGATAATGGTGATTAAAAAATCGATTTTGGGTGAGGCCAACGAGTTCGAAAAATTGTCGGAACATGATTTGAACCGGCTCAAAGACCGTTTAGGTAGCTGCCAAGACAATTTCGACACCAAATGCATACAATTGAGCTGTGTCGACGCGAAATCAGGCACAGCCCAAGAAAATGACGAAATTGAGGCGCTATGTGCTCTGCTAGATAGCAAACTACGCAAAAGAATTTTTGAGCTAACGCAGCCAAAAATAGCACCGGTTCAGCCAAATGAACAAATTCATGCAACAAACGAAAAAGTTGGAGCCAAAATCGTTGAACCGGAAGAAACAATGCGTTTCACATACGGCGATTTCAGCGGCCATATGAACGAATGGCACACATTCGTCAAGCGCTTCAAAGCAGAGGTGCATGACAAAGCTGAATTCGATGACAAAAGAAAATATGCCATGCTAATGCAAGCATGCCATAGCCAAGCAAAAGTGGTTGTCTCCAATGCAGGAGAAACGTACGCTCAGGTATGGCAACACCTGAATAATATCTACGGTGAAGCATACAACCAAGTACATTTCTGCATAGATAAAGTACTTGAAACGCACCCGGTCCAATATCCGACAGCCGAAGCAATCAGTTATATTGCCAAGCGTGGCAGAAGATGCGTGGACATCATGGAAGAAGTCTTGTCAGGCGGAAATATTGAATTCTTCGTGACAATAATGATGGCAAGCAAACTAGACCCAGAGACAGCTAGAGCCTGGGAAAGACATCGGCTCACGCTGGCCGAATCATGGGCCAATGCAGGCGCAGCCACGGATGAGCCAAATGGTAGACATGCAAAGCAGCATATACCAGCCTGGGCAGATTTAGAAGCATTCCTGCAAAGCGAATTACAGGTGCACCAGAAGCTGCAAGTTCGGCAAGTTGCTCAAATGGCGACAGAAACACGAAACGCGCAAGCATTACCAAGCACTTCGAATGCACGAAGTACATCGGCACTTGCACAAGAAAATTTGTACAACCCACCTCCGATACGCCCACAACAAGCGTGGCAAGAGGAAAAACGAAACGCACCAGTTGATATGCAATGCAACTTGTGCGATTTAATCCATTTCCCATACAAATGCGACGTATTCAAGGGTTTCTCGTACGAAAAAAGATGGCGCTACGCGATCGACGAGAAATTATGCAAGCGTTGCATGAAGAAAGCCCATACTGGGTTATGCTCGAACAAAAAATGCAACGAGCCGTGCGATAAGTGCAGAAATTTCTGGAAAAAGAACTACTGGCACAACTCATCGTTGTGTCCAATGACAATGGCAGAGCTCAACGTGGAGCCAAGAAGCGAATCTCCAGAAGAGGACTGGGATCGAAACTAAAAAGCCTAACGATTTTCCTTTCATTTTTTTACAAAACTCAAAAAAAAAGCCGGTTCAATGCAGAGCCGAGCCGAGTAAAGCACTCAAAACATGCCGAGTAACGCACTCGCAAATAAGAAAATAATTCAAAGCAATGCAATGTTTATGTACAAAGAAAATTAAGCATATTTCCCAAAGAATAAATAAACAAGCATAAAAAATAAAATAGAATCTTTTATTTGAAATAGCTTTGTAGGCAGTTGTTTTCTTAGATTTTCAGATGTTAAAACAGTGAAATGGCACTTGAATCTGTTCAAATTGAATCACCCTCGAGTGATGCATGCAAGCATGTTCCTTTTTTTTTTTTATTCAAAAAAAAAACCAGTAAGTATATTCCCGACCAAATCCAGGAGCTGAAACATCAATGCGAATGACAGCGACTGAGTTAGTCCCCTTCACAATCATTCTTTCACTTTGAAAAAGGCAATCTCAACAGGCCAAGAATAAAAAAAAAAAAACAAAAAGAAGTCTTGTCTTGCAAACAAAGAAACGCATTTCAAAAATGTGTAGCACAATGCAGTGCTACGCAAAGTCCAAGCTGAGACGACATAACGGTAACAAAATGCTCAAATACTAATCATGTCTCAACATGCAGAGAGAAACGGAATATGATTTCATGTTTCATCACAGTAGCCATCGGCCAGTGCGAAATAAATCAATGCTGATTTAATGCACAGGCTCAAACTCTACACAATCACACTCTCTGTGAGATTCTCCAAAACGAACGGTGAGACAAAGAAGAGCACGAAAATACAAGATAACTTTCCTCTCATCAATGCATTGAGAGAACAATGAGTGCAAGAAAGAGACAAGCATAGAGATGGAATGAAAATCGCGCTGTGCACGCAGCAAAATGTGCGAAATTCGTTCTTTCTCGTCGCAGCTCTCAAAGCAATCAGTTCACTCTGACCCAGTGCTCATTTCTATCCGTTCTAAATCAAATAAGAGCTCGATAAGTAATTGAACAAAATAAAACGAATTTTTCCTTTTGTTGTTGTTGTTAAAAAAAAAAAATAATCAAACAATAATAGCATCATATCAAGTGCAAATCTAGAGGTAGATTTATTGTGTGAATTAACCATAAAGTTGCATTAAGCAGTGCACCGGTTAAACATGGCGCCGCCAAGAAAAAATTCAAAGACGGATGGTGCTTCTTTAACAGCACAATACAAAAACCAACTCAATTACTATACAAATCAATGCGAATATGTGATTAATCAAATTGAAGACGAACAGTTGCTCCAAAGCTGGACAAAAGGCGACATAAGCGAGCGCCAGAAAAAACTGAATCTATGGACAGCACATATGGAAACGGTCCACATTAATGCAATGTGCGACCTAGATCCAGAGACACAAGACGAATTCATAGAGGATGAAGGATTCAAAAATAGGCTGTTAGCAGCGACAGTGAAATTGACAAATCGCATGGACGAATTTGCGACGGTTGCAACGCAGCAAGGCAATACGCAAGCCGAACCAATTAAAATAGAAGTCAAACAAACTGACGCTACTGGAAATGTTCCAAATGTCTGGGGCAAGTTCGACGGCGACTATTCCAAATGGAAATCATTCCACGATAGATGGATGGCGTCAATGCACAACAATGACTCTGTAAAGACAATTGTCAAGTTCCAAAACCTGCAAGCAGCATGTGTTGGCGATGCGAAAGGCACTCTAGGCGAGTGGGATCTAACAGATCAAAATTACGAAACGGCATGGCAACGATTGAAATCGATATATGAAGATGACTACATGCAATGTCAATCATTCATGCAGATGCTAAACAACCTGCCGCAAATCAATGCCACGTCAAGCAAAACAATTCGAAACACAATTGACACTGTGCAAAAACACATTCACGGTTCAAAACGCTACGTAGACATAGGAGAAAAGCTTCCCTATGTAGTTTTTGCTGTCATAAATAAAATGGATACAGCCACGTATCGTGCGTGGGAAAAATTTCGTCCGTCACTAGCAAAAGCTCATGCTGAGCGCACTGGTGGTAATGCAAACGACGCAAGGCCAAGCTCATATATACCAACTTGGCCAGAGCTAGAGCGTTTTCTTGAAAGTGAAGTGACAATCTGCGTTCATGCGGAAAAACGTGGTGACAAAGAAAATTCGCACGCAAAAGGCAATCAAATATTGCCGTCAAAAAAGCAACAAAACCGTTCCAAGCAGAACGGCAATGCTCACAACTACGGGAAAAAGAAAGAAGCAAATTTCATGAAGTGCCCGATATGCGATGGGCAGCACATGGCTCACAATTGCCCGAGTCTCAGAGAAATGAATTTGGTTTCTCGTTTGAATCAAGTAGCTGAGCACAACCTATGCACACGTTGCCTAAAAAAGAGCCACGCTGGCAGCTGCACAAATAAAAGATGCAATGATCCATGTCCTAAATGCCATCCTGAGAAAAAGTTTCACAACAGTAGACTTTGTCCGAACGAATCATCTGCAAACGCTGCGATGAAAGCATCAGGTGTAAACAGAAAGCGAAAAAATGATGATCGCAATCAACACCGCCAAAATAAGCAACGCCGCTACAATGGCCCAGCCCCCTCTGACACGCAAAAAGTACAGTCATCTGTCCACAGAGTAGGCGATTGGTCATTAGTTGCGAAGCAATCAAATGCAATTGCAAATTTCAAACAAGCCAAAGCAGGTAAATTTGAAAAAACAGTGTTATTAGCGACGCTAAATATTCGCATGCACCAGAAATTTTCTAATAATTCCGTTATTTGCAGAACATTAGGTGACACGGGCGCAACACTAAATTGCGTTACAGAAAAATTTGTAAACGACAACATGCTATTCACAACTAAATGTCAAAAGCGCATATTAGGAGTGAGTGGTCCAGAGATTTTAAAGCAAAAGCTCACAGCGACCATTCAGCCTTGGTTTGAAAGCAATTTTTCTTTAAATGTTCAATTCTACGTATTAAAACAATTGGATGGTCTATATCCAGCGAAACAAATTCAAGTGGCAAAAGACCAATTGACGCACCTAGTCTTAGCAGACAACAGATTCGACATCCCAGCACCGATTGATGCGCTGATTGGTGCAGAGGTATACGCAGAGATAATTGGGCCACACTTATATAAGCATAAGGATGGTGCAATGATGCAATCAACAGAACTTGGACACATAATCTTGGGCAAATTCATGGTTAAGCGACATCATGACACCTCACCTGCGCTCAGCCTAAGGCATGGCGACGCAAAGGTAACACAGACAACGCAAGATCTGCAAATAGAACATTCCGAAAACGAAATGTTACAGAAAGCACTGTCCAAATTCTGGGAAATCGAAGACATAAACAAATGCGAAAGCAAAACTTCTCTAACAGAAGAGCAACAAATGGTTGAAGACTTTTTTGTAAAAACACACTACAGAGAAGCCAATGGCAGATATGTGGTGAAAATCCCCATCAAGCCAAAATGCAAAGGCTTAGGTGATTCAAGAATGCTCGCCAAAAAACAATTTAACCAATTGGAACGCAGATTTCAAAGGAATCCGGATTTGAAACAAAAATACATTGATTACATGCGAGAAAACATGGCGCTTGGCTACATGCAGTTAGCAAGCATACCCAAACCAGACGAATTATGCTACTGGTTGCCACACCACGCAGTGACAAAGAAGTTTCGAATCGTCTTGAACGCTTCTGCAAAAACCACCAATGGTGAATCACTAAATTCGATTCAAATGGTAGGTCCGAAATTGCAATATGATGCTCAACTACAGACAATGCGTTTCCGTAGACACAAATATGCAGTTGCAACGGACATCACGAAAATGTTCAACAGAGTGGGTCTCAACCCAGATCAATGGAACATGCACCGGTTTTTCTGGCGTGAGTCAGAAGATGAGCCACTCAAAGAATACGTTATGACGGTAGTCATATTCGGTGAAGCGTCATCCGCGTACAATGCAGTACGTGCGATGATGCAAAACGCAAAAAATTATGCAAAACAATATCCCCAAGCATCAGAGGTAATCATCAAATGCTTTTACATGGATGACGGAATTTTCGGATGCGATCACGTGAATGAGCTCAAGATCCTATGCAAGGAGGTTGAATTCGTGATGAATCAAGGCCATTTCATGCTCAAAGGATGGATCTCAAATTCACCGGAAATTGAAAGATATCTGAACTCATCAGATGCAAACGAAATCGTCATAGGTGAAAAGGACGAGACGAAAATACTCGGCCTACGCTGGCTCAAAGCAACCGACGAGTTGACAATTTTCGTCAAATTAGACAAACCAATCAAAAATATCACAAAACGAGCCATTCTAAGTGAAATCGCTAGGCTATTTGACCCGAATGGATTCATAGCTCCAATTGTGATAAAAGCAAAAATTCTAATGCAAAGCATCTGGCGTTTGAAAGAAATAGACTGGGACGACAATGTTCCGCCTCACGTAAGCAAAGAATGGTTGGAAATATATCACGAGCTCCCAATGTTACGCAATTTCAAAATCAAGCGCTGGCTAGCGATGAATATGCATAGCAAAATTCAAATTCACGTGTTCTGTGATGCGAGTACGGCTGCATACGGCATGGCAATATACGTGAGAGTAATGCATAAAGAAGGCAAAATATTTTGCTCGTTACTATCAGCCAAGTCAAGAGTAGCTCCGCTGAAAGAGATGACAGTTCCCAGGCTGGAATTGCTTGCTGCAGTAATGGCCGCCGAACAATTAGAGGCTATTGTTCAAGCCTGTGAATTTGAAAACACAGACATCACGCTCTGGTCCGACTCAATGATAGTACTGAGTTGGATCAAAAAACACCCCAGTGAGCTGAAAGCGTTCGTATCAAACCGAATACAGAAGATCCAAGAAAAAACAAAGCATTACAAATGGAAGCACGTACGCTCAGCGGACAATCCAGCTGACCTAGTCAGCAGAGGAATGCACATGAAAGATTTCTTGAAAAGCAAACTCTGGTTACACGGCCCGCACTGGCTAATGCAGCCAGAGAAAGAGTGGCCAATTCCAAAAATGCAAACATCAACGGAAATGTGCAAAGAAATAGAAAAAGAATGCAAACAAGAAATGCAGCAGGAAAAAGCGTTTAGCATTCTCTCAGACGCGGGCAATGCAGTCCTATACAACAAGTTCCAAAGCTGGGACAAAATAATAAACATTACGGCCTATGTTCAAAGAGCAAGCCGAATTTTGCAGCAACATTTCTTTAATAAGCAAAACGATGTGATGCACACCAGGTTCATAAGCTTGCAAGAAAGAGAGAATGCCATTGAATTCTGGATAAAATATGAGCAGAACATAGCATTCAAAAGAGAAATCGCGTGCATCAAGGCAGATGAAAGGCTTCCGCCAAAAAGTGCACTCGAATCACTGAGGCCATTTCTTGATAAGAACGGCATACTCAGAGTAGGCGGACGAATTGATAAAGCATCAATCGTCTACAAAAGCAAGCACCACTATATCATCCCACATGGATCAAGGCTTTCGTTTCTAATTATAAGCCATGCGCATGAAATGACAATGCACGGTGGCGCTCAGTTGATGATGCAATTTGTCCGAAAAAAGTTTTGGATCCCAAAGCTGAGATTTGAAACAAGAAATTTCATCAAAACATGCGTCAGTTGTGTCCGACAAGCACAGAAAACGGCCAACCAAATTATAGCTGAGCTCCCAGAAATAAGACTAAGACCAGCGCCACCATTCCAACATGTTGGTGTCGACATGGCAGGTCCATACAATATGCGTGTATCGGACAAAATAAACGCAAACACAAGAGCACGCAGTTTGCCAGATATCAAAGGCTGGATAGCAGTGTTTGTATGCCTAGTCACACGGGCAGTCCATCTAGAAGCGGTTGAAGGCATGTCTGCAGATGATTTCCTAGGGGCTTACACCAAATTCACAAGCAGAAGAGGTAACCCGGAAAAGATATTCAGCGACAACGGCACGAATTTCGTAGGAGCTAACGCAGCACTGCAAAAAGCGTTGGAGAGCTGGAAGGATGATAAAGTTCAGCGACAGGTACACTTGAAAGGCACTCAATGGCACTTCATAACTCCCTCAGCTCCACATGAAGGAGGAATATGGGAGGCCGCAGTCAAGCAAATGAAACACCATTTGAAACGCGTCATTGGTGTTCAAAAATACTCGTTTCAAGGCATGTCAACATTGTTGGCTGGAGTAGAAGCGTGCCTAAACAGCAGGCCACTGTGTAGCATTTCAGACGATCCAGATGATCAAGAGTCGCTCACACCCGCTCACTTTCTAATAGGAAGAGCATTAAGGCTACCAATATACGAGAAGGCAGAAGTACCGCCAAGCAGTGCAAAAAGGCTATTTGTTCAGCTTCAATTCCAAATACAAGCATTTTGGAAGCAATGGTCGAACGACTATTTGCAAACGCTAACACAATTGCCAAAATGGCGCTCCGAGCAAGAGGATCTGAAAATTGGGCAATTAGTAATCATCAAAGCAGATAATTTAGCGCCCACATATTGGTCAATGGGAAGAATAACGCAAATTCGCCAGGGGACCGATAAAAAAGTAAGATCAGTGCTATTGAAAACACAGGCTGGACAGTTAGAACGCTCAATTCGAAAAATCTGCGTCCTTCCGAGTGATGTGGAGCTCGAATTTTGGAAACAAAACGAAGTCGGAACGCATCAACTGAAACACTGAACAAGCCAAAGCAGAACAAATGCAATTCAGGCTAAGAGAAATGTAACGCACATTCCAATGCTATCACTCTCTTATCGAGTTAAAAATGCAATTTTTAACGGGGGAGTGTTACGAGTGCTACCATACAAATATGCATAAGAATAGAAAGAGACGAACAGCAATATCACGGTGTGAGAGAGCAATGCTGCTCTCCCCACTGTGACACATCTACAAAGCATAAATCAATCAGTTA